>VYXD01011002.1:579443-641076 GCA_013397195.1 Hylia prasina
GGGGTCCCGCCGGCCGCGGGCGGCTGCCGGAGCCGGGGCCGTGTGGGTGATGCTGCTCGCACGTCCCTCCCCGAGAAAGACTCCGAAGTTCCCCGCAAGGTCGCGGGGGAGCGTTGCGTAACGCCGGGCGCTGCGGTGCCGCCGGCGGTCCGAGCCCCGGGACGCCGCGGCGGGTGGGGGACGGAGGGAGTGCCCCGCCGCCCGAGCGCTCCCGGCTTCCCGAGCCTCCCGCCTGCTGGTGCCCGCGTGGGAGCGCGCTCCTGTCCTCCCTGCTCGGCGCCGGAGAGAGCGCTCGTCTTCCAGGGGCTTTGGCGGAGCTTTGTGTTTTCGCGGTCTGGCCTGAGCGTTGCATTGATTGGAGCTCCTACTGCACCCCGGAGCACTGCCCGGTTTTTAAGAGGTTCGATAATAGGCAAACTGTCTTGGTGACCTTTTAGCATGTCCTGCACAGTGCTAAATGACCGTAAAACCCTCCCAAATCGGGCTTTTCGGTGCTCTGCTAAGTAATTATATGCCAGTCACTTTGGCGTTGGTCTTTTTTGTTGCTGTTGGGTTGGGGTTTTTTTCCACAGAAATTTAGTTACGAAATTGGTGTTTGGCATACTCATTAGATTTTTTCTTGAAAAATAATGTCTGAAAACAGCACAGTGTTTGCTGTATAGGATTTTTGTGCTTTGAGCACTGATCAATGAAGTTAGCAAGTCAAAACTATCTGCAAAATCTTTAAACAATATGTAACAGTTATACTAAAATAATCAGTCCAGGTGAGGTCAAATTGTGTTTGTATCCTTGTAATCCATCTGGAAACAAACTGTGGTAAGCTTTGTTCTGCATTTGTATGTCTGGGCTGCAGGAAGGGTTTCTGTACCCATCATGATAATGTGTATTTATTTTTCTGTTTGGAGAAATCACAGTCAGTAGAGCAAAGCCCTTCAAAGGTATTCAACCACTTGCTCCAAAGCAAAGTAAATTTAAATGAATTTTCTAGTCCTGAAACAACTGAGATAAAATAAGGAAACCTTTTTTTAGGAAACTTAAGAGCAGCAATCAGAAACACATCCAGTTGCAAAAGCTGAATTTAGTCACATATGTTAAATTTGTACTTTTAACAGATTTATGCGAAGATATTCTTGTTTCTCTGGAGTACACTCTGATAAAAATGATCTTATTACCTTTGAAACAAACCCACACAGAAGTGCATCGCATCGTGTATGATTTTTCATTGACCACAGAGCCCATGACAACATCTTCCAGAAGGGCTAAGCAGCTTTCACTTCCCTGTGTACAGGGTGTCTGAGTATTTGTGAACACTCAGAGCTCACTGTTTTCCAGCTAAGGCACTCCAGACTTGCGACTCGTGTGTTCCTTTGAAGTGCGAGCGCTGAGCTCTGTTCAGATTCAGGCTGAAGTTGCTGATGGTGTCAGCAACAGCTCCCTACACCTGCCTGGTAAAATGCCCCACTTACTGTAGTGGTTTATCAGTTCTGCCTGTACCATTCCATCTGGATTGCTCAGTTGAGATCTCACTGGCTGGCTTTGTTCAGAAATTTATGCAAAATAGTGTTTATAGAGTACTTCTTAGTCTTAGAATTTGCTTGTAGATTCTGGATAAGCTGTGCATGCAGTAACCCTCAGAACTTTGTTTTTCTGCTTGTACAAAATACACTTGCAAAGGGCTTTGTTCCTACTGTGAAGTTAACTTCACAGTTTACCCTTTTGTTAAAATCTGAGAAGTGCTATGTGATACTTGTATACTACTGAAAAAAAAATAGTCAGAATGTTCCTGCTGCTTTTCACTACTTATTTTAAGCTAAGAGGAAACAAGAGGTGCCTTGTCTGACAAACTCACTTTCAGTCTCTCATGTGGGGCTAAATCTTTTCTTTAAGCAAAAAAAAAAAGCTGCACTGATTCTTATTTAAATTCATGTATTGTACCATACATCATCCCCATTGTAATATTGTAAACATGTGCTTGCCTGCTTGCAATTGAGGGTTGGTTTTGTTCGATTTTTTTTTTTAATTGCATTTTGCAGCCTGGGTTTTTTTCCTTATAGACTTGTATATGTTGTAACAGAGTACATTTGCTATCAGCAGTAGTATAAGATTCCTATTTTTCCAGCAGGAGAAACCCTTAGGGTCATTACTGCATGTACTTATTAAACCAATTAAATTTTTTTTCAAAAGTTAAGAGTGTTTACAGAGCTAAACTAGATCTGTTCAGACCCTGACGTGGCCCATTTTTAAGAGTGCCACAGATGACAAAGATGACAAATTTAAGCTGCAGTATTAAGCACATTTGCTAACACTTCTTTGTCACTGTCTACATACTGTACTGTGAAAAGAATATTGTACAGTATTTTGCAAAGCATGTGGCATGCAGCTCAGAAAATACGGCTTCTGAGGTCAAGCACCACCATTTTCTTTAAAATAAGTAGCATTTTCTTCTCTGGGATAGGTGTCTTTAGTTCAGTTTTCCATGCATAAGTACTATGGCATTCCTTAAAAGTCTGGATATATCCTTCACTGCTGCTACCCATTTCCAGTCTAATTATTTTGGGGTTCATTTTTTTTAATGGAAAGTTTTTGGCAACACACGTCAGGAAGGGTGTTTGAAGTGGTCAGTGCTGACTCATTTAATAACAAGTCGTTTAAACAGTTGAGGAAAAGCAAAGACAGGGAAAATGCACTTTTCAGGATGTGGCTCCACCAGTGGCTTCCGCAGCTGCCGTTCTGTACCTGTTTGCTAGTGTCAGAGCAGTCAGGTACCCTCACAGCTGTAGGAGCTTGTCTGTCTACATCTGTTCTAAGGAAGCATTTCGAGAAACAGCAGAATAGGTATTTGTCAACCTTCACAGTCAGGTACTTGGGAAAAAGAGGGAAACTTTGCGATCTGTCTGCCTGGAGAAGAGAAGGCTCTGGAGAGACTTGTTTCAGCCTTCTAGTACCTAAAGAGGACCTGGAAGAAAGTTGGAGAGGGGCTTTTCACAAAGGTGCATAGTGATAGAGCAAGGGAGAATGGCTTTAAGCTGAAAGTAGATATGTTTAGATTAGATGTTAGGAAGCAATTCTTCTCTGCAAGGGTGGTGAGACACTGCAATGGGTTGTCCAGAGATGCTGTGGGTGCTCCATCCCTGGAAGTGTTCAAGGCCAGGTTGGATGGGGCTCTGAGCAACCTGACCTAGTAGAAGATGTCACAGCCCTTGGCAGAGCAGGAGTGGGACTAGGTGACGTTTTGCTTGCATCCCAAATCATCCTATACTTCTATATTCCCAAAAGAACAAGGTCACTTTTCACAGTTGAAGGTGACCTGTCCTCCAGCATCCAGAATGCAGACCAGTGTGATTACAGCTGCTGAGCTTTCTGAGGGCCCATTTTGTTATAGGCACATTGGAGAATGATTGTGTGCCCATATGTTACTGAACATGTTTTTCCAATTTTCTTGGTCTAGGAGATCCTGCCAGAGGTTTTGGAATTGACTTGACCCATATAGTAAAAAATACAAGCTTTTAAGCTTTTTTTTTTTATTATTTTAGCCACAAAAAGCCCACGATACCAATGCTTCTGAATGTTGTTGCTTAGATTCTAAGTAAGTTAACAGTGCCTTGAGGTGAGTGAAACAAACCTGTTCTTTACTGTCATATTGTTTCCTTGCTTTCTCTGAAGCTAGCTAAAATAATTCCCATTTCAGTAAATGTTATATAACATTATGTAATGTTCTGCCAGTATTCTGTTTTTCCAGAAGTTTCTGGAGTTGTGTGTTAGAGCCCAAAGAAGAACCCACAGCTGATGTTTTCCAAATAATGTGAAAAGCTCACTGATGCAGTTTTCAGACTGAAGTTATGACTTTAGAATAGCCATTGTGCATCAGGCTTGAGGTCTGTATATAATCTGTAAACTTTTCTCTGGTTTTTTTGGTTGATTTTTTTTGTTGTTGTTGCTGTTTTGTTTTGTTTTGGTTGGTTTTTGGTTTTTGTTGGGGTTTTAAGGTCCAATTATCAGAGACTCATGCGTGGGCCAGTACTATTTAACATCTTTATTAATGATCTGAGTGTCAGGCTGAGCATGGACCAGCATGTTCAACAGGCATGTGAACTTCCCTACAGCAAGTTGGGGAGTGTCTGAAACTGTGGATGACAGGGCTGCTAGACAGAGGGACAGCCTGGAAAGATGATATGACAGGAAGTTTGTGAATTCCAAATGATGCAGCTGAGCTAACACCATGCAGCACTAAAGGCTGGGATCAACTGTCCACAGGAAAACTTTACATGGGAGTCCTGGAGGACAAGTTAAATGGGGATTAGCAGTGATGGCCAGCTGCACATGGGGTTGGTAGCATGAATGTAAACAAGCAGACTGCAGAAGTGATTCTTTTTTTGTTTGGCACTTGTGAGGCAGCATGGGGTACAGCACGGTGTTGAGTTCTGTGCTCCACAGTACCAGGGAAAACATGTATGTGACGTAAGTAGAGAAGCTGAAGGAGGTGGGCTTGTTCCACCTCAAGAAGAGAGGTGTAATGGTCTGTTAGCTTTCATGTGGAAAGCTAGGATGGTACTTTCCTCTCTGTATCACTGGAATCTGCAGTGATTTATTCTTTTTTTTTGTCTGGACAATGGCAGAGTTTACTACAGTCTGTAGCTACCCACCTAATGGCAGGTATGGGGAAGAGAGAAACAGACTGATCCCAGACATGTTTGGTGACACAACAAGAAGCAATGGACAGAAGCTGAAACATGAGAAAGTCTAATGAGATATAAGTCTTTTTTCAATGTAAGGGAGTCCAAACACTGGATGAGGTGTGCAGAGTTCCTACAGAGGCTGCAGTTTTGGAGATGGTCAGAATGGGTAAGACTATAAACAGCACACACTAACTGGACTTGGTTTGAGCAGGGAACTAGACTAGATGATTCTGGAAATTGTTTTCATCATAAGCAAGTCAGATTTTCTCATGGATGTCTGTTTCATAATCAAAAGATCTTGCTGCTGAGGAGTAATGGTCAGCTCAGACCTAGCTTTCATAAGGAAAGCTGGGAATGTACTTTCCCATCTGTATCACTTTGATCTGCAGTGATTTTTTGGTCTGACATTTTGTTCCCTGGTCAGTGCTGCAAGATGTTTCTGCAATTCTGTAGTCAGATCTTATCTTTACTGTCTCAAATAAATTGGGATCACCAACAAGTTTTCATCATTTTATTACTTGCTTATCTCTCCCCTCTCTTCAGGATTATATATAATCATGTTACAGTACAGGTTTCTGTGTAACTCTTATTAAAGTAAGTAATCATTCACTTTCTGATATTCTCTGTCTTCCTTCTCATCATTCTGTCTCTTGATGGGTTCAATACTCATATCAAAGATCTGCTTCTGTTTTTCTCAGAGACTTGCTTGATGTCTTTTGAGAACTGTGGTGTAAATTTTGTTTCCTAGTTTTCTTTCAGCAGAGTGCCTTCTTATCCATGTCATTGTGATGTCTACAGAGAAAACCTGGTTGTGTTGTGAGGCAGTAATTCCTTTAACAAACACTTTTGTTAAATTTTTGCCAATATGTCATATTTATTTGGGTGTTCACTACTTGTTTTTAACTTTTTGTATTGATTTGACATGTCTGAGTGTCAGGGCAACATTCATATCTCCACTGTTGACTGTTTTAAGCAGGAGATTGCATGAGAAAATTGATACAATCCATTGTATCTTTGAGCCCCTTGAAGACTTAGTGAATAACATCTAATGTTGGCAAGTTGTTCCAGGTTGTTTTATCTAACATTTTCATATCGTGTTCTGCATATCACTTTGATTCCACACAGATTCTCCGAGTACCATACAGAGGTACATTCTGGAGCAGGGATTGCTTCACTTTCTTTTGTAGTTGAGCACAATTATGAATAGCTGCTCTGCTCTGTTCTTATTTTCTGTCAAAAGAACAGGGCAAAACTGTGGTAAGGAAGTAACAGAGTACATCAGGGTTATAACTCCTGAAGAAATGGACTGAAATAGCTGGTACATTACTGTATCTTTAGTGGAACTGATGTTATCCTCCATGGAACTGAAAAATAATGTACTGTCCAAGAGAGAGATTTAAGAGAATTGTAAAACTAAAGACATGGAGTTCAAGGATGCTACTGTCAGTGCTACTGAAACTGGCCTTTGGATTTTGTCCATGGGCTAGCAGTGTTTTTGGGGAAGCTGTTTTGTGGATTTGCTGGCTTGGAAGTTCTCAGATGGCTTCTTCAAATACATCAATAACGAAAGAAAAACTTAGGGGGATGTGAACCTGTTGCTAGATGGAGGGGACACCCTGGTAACAGAGGATGCAGAGAAAGTGGAGTTACTGGATGCCACATTTGCATCAGTCTTCACTGACAACACCAGCCCTTAGGAACCTCTGACTCAGGAGACCAGAATAAAGGAGTGTTGGAAGGAAGATTTCTGCCTCATCAAGGAAGATTGGGTCAGAGAACATGTATGCAAACTTTACATCCACGAGTCAGTGGGCACTGATGGGATGTATCCATGGGTGCAGATGGAGCTGGCAGACACCACAGCGAGGCTGCTCACAGGCATCTTTGAAAGGTCACCGTGATCAGGAGAGGTGCCCGAGGCCTGAAGAAATCAAGTGTCACCTCAGCCTACAAAAAGGATAAAAAAGGAGAGCCAGGGATCTACTGGCCAATCATCCCCACCTTAATCCTTGGAAAGGTGATGCATTCTCATTCTGGAAGCAGTCTCTGTCTACATGGATGGCAAGAAGGAGTTCAGGAGTAGTCACCATGGAGTCACTAAAAGTAAATCATGCTTGACCAACCTGATTGACTTCTGTGATGAAACAACTTCCTGAATGGATGAGGGGAGAGTAGCGGATCTTTTCTACCTTGGCTTCAGCAAGACTTTGGACGCTGCTTCTTGCAACATCTTCATAGGCCAACTCAGGAAGTGTGGACTGGATGAGTGGACAGGGAGGTGGTCTGAGAACTGACTGAATGGCAGGTCCCAGAGTGTTTGCAATCAGTGACACAGGGTCTAGTTGGAGGCCTGTCATAGGTGGTGTCCCCCAAGGTTCAGCACTGGGCCCAGTATTTAAATTGTTCATCAATGAGTTGGCTGAAGGGGCAGGTGCCTTCCCAGAAAATTCACTGGTGACAGAAAGCTGGGAGGAGTGACTGGTACCCCAGAGGGCTGTGCAGGCCTTCAGAGGGGCCCTGACAGGCTGGAGAGACTGGAAGAGAGGAACCCTCTGAAATTCAGTAGTTTTTTTCTAAGAGCTTTAAAGCAGACAGTCCTATATTAAGCACTGGTAGGCTTCTAATTTATTTATCACTAGTTCTTTATTCTTGGGAGTCTACAAAAATGGGGGTGGGGGGAACCCACTACATTCTGCCTGTATTTTTTGCCTCTGCATCATGCATCAGTCATGCATATAGGCTAATGTTTGAATGTCTGTAGCCATAGTATTGTATTGGAGGACATTACATACCCACTTTTGAACATGTTAATCACATGTGTTCTCTCTTTCTCAATTAGAGTCTAAATAGAAGTGTCTCATATACTTTTTGGACAATATTCATAATCTTAAGAAATATGCCTAGTCTCATTCCCTTCTTGAACTCAATAGATCTGAGTCCAAACTCAGATCTACTTCAGCTTATTTGCATTTCCCATGCAGCAGATGCACTGACAGATTTGTTCCAGCAAATCCCTTGGCTGGCTTGTTTCATTGGGCATTTTTTTGGTACCTCTAGGTCTTTCTCTTTCGTATGTCTAAGGTGCTAAAGGGTTCTTACATTGTTGGCTGTTTTTGCTCCAGTATGGTGCCAGAGCTTGTGCATTGCCTCTTATGGCTCTTTTTGGAGGACAGGAAAATTCTTTTTTGGAAAAAGTAGGATGATCCATATTTGTCTTTAGCTCTTCGCATGTGAGGGGAAAAAAAAGATCTGCATGCACTCCTTTTAAAATGATTCTTGGGACCTTGTCTTTGTTTTTCAGTACTTTAAAAATCCCAGTAACTTGAAAGCTTTGAGAAGCTGTTTCTCGTCTTTTCCAGAATTTTCTGATTTATGAATTTATTTGGTACTCACTTTAGGCTTGAAGCTTGGCACTACTGTTGAGTAGTAAAATTATGAATTATGGTGTAAAGGCTTGCGTTGTAACTTGTATGGAGGGATGCAAACCTCCTGCTAAGCTCAGAAGAGTTTGCATCCTGTACTGCAGAAAATCTCTGCCGTGGATCATATGCTGTAACTGCTGTGGGTCTGGAAGCATCTGGTGATGCCTGGGAGCAGAGTTGCACTCTGTAGTTCCAATTAGTCACTAACTCTGCGACTCTTCTCCCTGCGGTTCCGTAGGTATTGCGAGTTAAATTGTGAGCTTCTGGTTTGTGTTAAGCCTCTTGCACTCCATGCAAATCCTTTTTCTGGCAGAAGCTCAGCTGTTACTCAGCCTACACTTGGTGCTCTGTGCCCCTCAAGGAGCCTGATTGTTTGACTTTGATTTATGCAGAAGAGTTAATCTTAGGGGATTGTCATCTAGATGTAGAAAAGGTGATTATTTCAAAGTATCAATTGTATTTCTTGGCTGATGTGGTTGCAGGTTTCCTTTTAGTGAGACTGGTTTTTAATTGACTGTTTTTAGTCATTGAAGCTAGGTCATTGTGAAACACTGAAAGAGAAATAGATAATCATTTACAGTTGTGGTTTATAAGGTATGCTGGGGAGCCCAGGAGTACCTTAGAATAACTTAAAGAGGTAAAATATTTTGTTACATTAAAATTTAATTATGTTGCTATCACTAATTGTACTCTGCTTTACAAGGAAAATGACACTTGAACATTTTATCACATGAGCAACAGCACTATCATGAAATAGCTGTGGTTTCAGGCTTTTTTTCCTGTGAACCCTTGGATAGTAAAATTGGCTTTGAGGTAAGCTTGGTTACTGCTTTATAATGTTCAATACCTTAGTCTTTGATGTGATAAATGAGTCAGACTAACATTTCAAGTGGCTGAAGGAAGATGCTTTTTACTGACATGGCTGAAAATCAATTGCTCTTTTTCAGCAGTGTCTTATCTTTCATATTTTTGAGATCTGATTAATGACTTTTCTGCAGATTAAATATATTTTTATAGTTCTCCAGTAGAAGGAGTATTAAATCAAAACTGCCTCTCTGTGATCCTGCACAAGAAGAATTAGAGCAGCTTTCTTGCTATTCAGCATTGTTAACAGATGGTTTTAGACAGATTAGGTAGGGAAATCCCCAAAGGATGATTTATGAATTAATGATTGCAAACAACTCTGATTATAGTTTAGTAAAACTGTTGTGTGGTACTGTGAGCCTGTGGCTTTCTGCATGGATTTATTTTATGTTTCTTAATTCATTAGAAAAGTATGACCCTTGCTAGACAGAACCTTAAAGTCTATTTTTTACTTACTGAGCTATATTGCATTTCATTAATAGCTTTGTTTAAAGCTAATGGGGTAAATGAGAGGTGATATAGACTCTAGAGCCAACATATAACTTCTACTCTAATTTAGATACTGAATTGGATTATTTCTTAGTTGTATGCCTAAAGTGAATTCTCAAATGATAAGGTAACTCCTAAGCACAAATTGAAAAAGTAATTTATGAGCAAATCCCAAAGTTCTTTCACATGTGCATAGAAAAATAAAAAATTGTGCTATTGCTTTTGTCTTACAGAAACATGTTTTTATTAAACAGAATTTATATAACCATTTAGAACCTCATAAATCCTATTTTGAAATAAAAATAAAGCTAAGTTGTTCTGTAGTAACCTAATCTTTTCAGCATGGGGGTTGTGATAGTATTTTTGTTTGTTTGTTTATTCACAGGCATGAAGAATGTTTGCAAGCAGAAGGGTGATATTGTCCAATGTTGCAAACACTTAACATGTAGGAGTTAGATGGGTGCATGGAGCACCATTTAATTATCAGAAATTCTGTATTGTATCTCTGTGTTATATTTAAATATTCTTAAATTTTCCAGCTGAATGAGTTTTTATTGCCCTGGAGCTCTTCAGTGAAGTGATCAAAAGACCATGCAGGCACTTTAGCATAAATAAGATAATAGTTCCTGGATTATATGAAGGTGGTTTTTTTTGTTTTGCACTCCTGTAGGAGGATAGTAGTTGGATTTGCATAGCCTTTTCCAGAGCACACTGTACTTCTCAGTTAATCCCTAGAGCAAGTCTGTGCTTTTCAAAATGGAATACCAGGTGTCGCTCTGAACTGAAGTGGGATGTCAAAATGCTGCTCAGGAAGTCTCCTCTGAAAGACGCTGCAGGAACTCTTCTGTCGGGAACATGCAGTGTAAGAAGGATTGAATAGCTGGTACTCCTGGTAGGGAATCCACCTGCTTCTGAACTAACAAGGAACATTTTCTACATCTTCAGGAGCCAATCCCAGTTTGAACGGAAAGAATTCTCAGTTGCAGGTGAAATAAGTGTGTTGTCCCTGCTATGTCCTTTATTACAACGTCTGAGTTTTTAGTTCCACATCAGTGGTGTTTTGTTGGTGGTTTTTTTTTTTTTTTAATAAGCAGCTCAGAGCTGGCTCAGGCATTGTTTGCACAAGCAGTACAAAGTGAGGTACATTAACAACAGCAAGTTAAGGGGAAAAGCCAGAATTATTGTTTGCCAGTCTCTGGTTTTGAGGTTACCTGATTATGTTAGTAAGTTGAGTTACTTCTGAGACTTGCATCTCTCTGGTGCTGAAAACATGTCTGTATCTGTTTTGACCACTTCTGATGAACTTCCCACTGAGTTGGATTTTCTTAGGCTTAATCCTGCCCAGGTTTTCTAGGTGTGGAATGAAAAGCAGGAATTGCTTTGTTTATAAAATCTAGCTGTTTGGGTAAGAAGATACTGAAGGTCAACAGGAGGGGAGGAAAGTATACTGCCTTGTATGCTTTGAAACCCAATTATTTGGTCTACCAGCTTATGCTCACCTTTTCTTGTGGGGTAGTTGTGCATTTCAAACTTCAAGACAGCAGATGAGTTAGCTGGTTTTGCTTCTGAACACATTTTGTAATAGGTAAATGCATACTTTATCATGTCCAATGTGCTTGTTGATGCACATATTTTATTATCAGAAGAAGTTAAGTTGGACCATGTTTGAAAAACTATCTTTGCCAACTCATGTCAAGTTGCTCAAAAGATACAAATTTTTGTGCCAGCTCAGTCTGTGAACTTGCATGCATCTCTTAAAAAAGAGAAGAAGAGTTGAAGTTAAATAGTCTGAAAATTATGATATTTTTCATGGTCACTCATTGCTATAGAAATTCTGAAGATGCCTTTTTTGGGGGAAAGGTGGGACAGTCCTGTGACTTGTACAGTATGTGGCAATAGGAGTAAACAAGGTATCTTTGATCATTGGTTAAGCCTCACTGAGGATTTTCCAGTGATTGGTCTCCTCTTCCATGTGCAGAAACAAGAGGATAGCAGCAATGCAGGTTGGTTTTTGTGTACTTTTCTGCTTCACCTCTGCAGATCAGCGGGGATCCCTCATTTTAAGGAGTATGTGAAAGAGAACATTAAAAAGAAAGCATATTTCTCCTCTGCAGTAGGATACTTTAATAATGTCATTAAAGTAATTCAATCCTCTACATAATATCAAGAATCCACAGGCTGCAAGAATAGTGAGCTGTGTTCATTCCTGTTTCCCCCCTCTGATATTCCATTTCATAATTAAAAAAAAAGAAAAAAAAGAAAAGAAATTGGAAGTAATTTAATCCCATGGGGGAAAAAAAAAGTCCTGAAGTTTTCAGAGTTCTCGTGATTTTGGGGAAAGGAAAAAAAAAAACAAACACACACAAAAAAAAAAAAAAAAACCCAAAAAAAAAAAAAACCAAAAAAAAAACAAAACAAAAAAAAAAAAACAACCAAACACAACACAAAAAAACCCAAAAAAACCCCCAAAAACCAACCAAACAAAAAACCCCAAAAACCTACCATGCAAATGCAGATCTCCAAACCCAAAGCAATCCACGCTGGAGGAAATAAATTGGTGTCATCAAATTGCTGCACTTCATTTGAACAAGTTCATCTGTATCACATTTTGGTTAATCATTTTCTCCATGGTGTTTGGTTTGGAACTTGAAATTAAAAAGTTCCCTAGTTTTCTAGGAATGCATTCAGCACAAAGAAAGGGTATTCACTACTATAGTACAGTCTTGCTCTGAGTTGAATTCTTTCTTTTGATCTCTTAAAAATTCCAAGAATGTCTAACAAGTACATAGCAGTGGTACTAATAATCTGAGATGCGTATTTGAAGTTCAAATGTGTACTCTTCTCTTTCCTGGTGAACTCTACAAAGAATAGATTTTGAAGTGTAGATGTGAAGGAGATGAAGAGGACAGTTTTCACCCCTTCCAGATAATATTTCTATCTGCTGAAGCTATTGTGCTTGTGAGAAGTGCACAATTAGGTATTGTGGTGTTTTAAATTTAGTGTACAGTTTGCATTTAGCCAAGTGGGAATCTGGTTACAAGTGCATTATAGCTCGTGTTGTGTTTGCCTGTTTAACTCTCAGGATCTTTTCTAGGCAGGCATGTGGAGGACTGTGGGATATAAGATACTAAGTACCCCAGTGATCTGAGCTGGTAGGGCAGTTCTTGTGTTGCTTGGCAGCTCCTACTTGTCACTGCAGGTCATGGATTGTTCCTCCTTCCCTTTCAGAGGTGGCTTGCCAGTTTTTTAGACACTGCCTGTGAAAGATTGCCTGAGGCTGTGCTAAGCATGTTAGCATTTGCTCACAGATAAGTGAACCAGCCTACAGGTTGTTAAAAGTTGTTTATTTAATTTGCTTCCCTGAAGGTTTTATAAAAGATGTGTATAAAACCAATGAGAAGATACTTCTAAAAAGCCTCCAGGTAAAGGTAAAAATACAACAGTCTCGATGCCACAAGTACTCAGCAGTCTTGGATATGCAGTGCATTTGTATTACTCTTCTAGACACCAGTCCAGAGGGACTATGATGAAAATTCATAATCCAGCTAGGGGGTAGCTGGATTACATCACTTCATGCAAGCTGTCTCAGAAGTGTTGACTCTGCATCCTGAATGATGCGTTGAGGTCTCTGTGACTTCTGCAAGAAGGAGTGATTGTCCCTTTGCATAATACCACATAAAAGAAACTATTCTGGTTCAATACTCCATAAAGCAGGGGCAATTGTCTGAAATAGTGTTTTCAGCATTAAAAAAAAATGGGTTCTTACAGTTAACTAGTGCATTAGTAGTTACTGCAGATGAATTTAATTTGGCGAGTCTTTTCCAGCCTTTGAAAACTTTCAAAATTGTGTTTCTTCAAAGTTTATTTGTTGAATTTTTCTACAAAATTAAATAAGAATAGAAAGATACGAATTTTCTGATTCTGAAAATCCACACACTAGTTGAACTTTAAAAAAATATTTTAATGCTTGAAATTGTACAAAATGCTTACGATTTCCATTAGTGGCTGGACAGGCATTTAATCTTGACAGATTTTTGTTTTTTAGGACAGGTAGGCAGGTAGTCCTTGTTCACTTCCTAAGATCCCTGAGGCTCATCTTGTGCTGAGAAGTCTCTGTGACAGCTCTGCTTGTAGCCCTTATGGACAGGATGTCAAATGCCAGCTGCTGTTTCTCCACTCTCTCTGAGGCATGGCTGTATCCTGTAGCAGGTGTGGGTGTTGGAACACCGTGTGCTGCTGTCTGGCTGAATGAGTATGAACACCTGACCCTCCTCAAGGAGTAGGCAAGACCTAATGAGAGACAGTACCTAAAATGTAATATTAGAAGTTCCTCTCTGCCCCCAAACTCAGGATGGACTAATGAAAGTACAAGCAGGGTGGGAAAAGCCTTTTTGGCCAAGATTTCTGTGTGTTGTATTAAATGCAACTAAATTTACCTTAAAACACTCTTGTAGGGGTTTGTAACTTCTTTCTCAGTATGTAGTAATATTACATTTTCTTAGCAAAGACTGTTCATTCCTGGTATAACTTTTTTTTAAAAGACAAACAAATTTTCTAGCATTATAAAGTTAATGGAAGGTAGAAAGTAGAAAATACACAAAATGGAAGAGGAGTTGTTACTCTAAGGCAGCTAATCCTCATTGCATAGAGATAACATCTTGAATTATTTCTAGCAGGAAAGGGGATCAATATAGAATTAAAGAATCAATGGCCTGGGTTGGAAGTTAAAGGTCATCTAGTTCCAATCCCCCCTGCCAAGGGCAGGGACACCTTCCAGTAGATCAGGTTGCTCAGGGCCCCATGCAGCCTGGCCTCAAACACTTCCAGGGATAGGGCATCCACTTCTCTGGGCAACCTCTTACAGTGCCTCACCATCCTGAGAGTAAAGTTTTTTTTTACTAATATCTAATCTAAACAGATTCTCTTTCAGTTTGAAGTCATTCCCCCTTGTGCTGTCACTACATGCCCTTGTAATAGACCCTCTCCATCTTTCCGATAGGCTGTTGTCACGCACTGGAAGGCCGCAGTGAGGTCACTCAAAGCCTTCACTTTTCCAGGGTGAATATGAGTCTGTTTAGTTTGTGTGGCAAGGTTTTGGTACTGGGAGGCTACAGGGGTGGCTTCTGTGAGAAGCTGCCCGAAGCTTCCCCATGTCTGACAGGGCCAGTGTCAGATGGCTGCAAGATGGACCCTCTGGCCAAGGCCGAGCCAGTCAGGGATGACAGTAATGCCTCTGGGACAATGTGTTTAAGGGCAGGGAAAAGGTATTGTGCGGAAGTAATTGCAGCCAGAGGAGTGATAATATGAGACAAACAATTCTGCAGACACCAAAGTTGGTGCTTCAGTTGCAGGACTAGTGATTCCCTTGCAGATCATGGCGAGGCATTTGTCCCCCTGCAGCCCATGCAGGTTCATAGGGATGCAGAGATCCATGCTGGAGCAGGTAGATACCTGAAAGTGGCTGTGACCCTGTGGGAAGCCTGCACTGGAGTGGCTCCTTTCAGCACCTGTGGTCTCGTGGAGGTGAGCTGATGTTGGAACAGGTTTCCTGGCAGGACTTGTGATCCCAAGGAGCACCCATGCTGGAGCAGCCTGTTCCTGAGGGACTGGAGCCTGTGGGAGGGAGCAGTTAGTGAAGAACTAACCAGCCTCCACCCATGCTGGAGCAGTTAGTGAGGAACTGCAGCCCATGGGAAGGACGTGTGTCAGGAGTTCATGGAGGACTATCTTGCATGGAAGAGACCTCATGTTGGAGCAGGGGAAGGAAACCTCTTGCTGAAGCAGAAGCAGCAGCAGAAACAGCATGTGAGGAACTGATCACAGACCCCATTCCCTGTCTCCTTGTGCTGCTGGGGGAAAGGAGGTAGAGAATCGGGAGTAAAGGCGAGGTGGGAGGGTATTTATTTTTAAGATGTGTTTTACTTCTCACAATCCTACTCTGATTTGATTGGTCATAAGTTGACTTAATTTCCCCAAGCAGAGGCTATTTAGGCTGTGACAGTAACTGATGAGTGATCTCTCCATTCCTTATCACAGCCCACAGGCCTTTCATTATATTTTGTCTCCCTTTTCCTACTGAGGATGGGAATGATAGAGTGGCTTTGGTGAGCACCTGGCATCCAGACAGGGTCAACCCACCACACAAGAGACTGTAACAAATACTACTCCTGAGAGTCTAAATCATCCTGTGTACAGTGTGGGTACTTTCCTAGGGAGAGAGGTGGGCAGGATACCTTACAACATGACTTGTCAATTTAACTCTTGTGTTTGTAGCAGGGGCTGTGAAATAGCTATGTTTCCTCTGGTTTTATTTATAGATGTCTATAAATACTTCCTGAAACCCAGTCTCTTTAAGTATCACTTAATTCTGTCATGCAAGACTTAATTACACTGACAATAAATAGGCATTAGAGTATTTTTAGCTAAGCATGCTGTCATGATGCTTCTTGAGCATGAAGCATATAATGACTTAAATGTCAGTATCTGAAGGCCCTCAAAAAGATCTGAAAAGAGCTGCTCAAAAATTGCCACAACTATTTCCTTAAATATGAAGTACATCTGGATACATTATGGCTATGTCTGTTAGTTTTGGTAAAGTTCTTGAGAAAAGGCCGTTATTTTTCTGTGGCTTCTCATAACAAGTGACAAAAGATTGTAGCTGACAGATTCTTGAGACACTCCTTAAACTGATTGTCTCAAATCTCAGATAAACATTCCATGGAAATAGTGTGAGAGCTCACATGAAACAGAGGGTGAGTACTATCAAAAGGACTGTTTCCTTTCTAGGACCTGATCAGTAAATCCTTAAGTAAACAGCATGTAACGTATTGCTCCTGTTCAAAGAGACTTGCAGGTAATCTTTTCAGCCTCTAACTCCTGTCCAAACATCACAGATGTTGGTGACTGGGAAATACATGATCTGAATATAACAGATTAAATATTTGGGAGGTGTTAAGGTTGAGGGATGTCTTAGGTGATGTTCTTGCACTTGCATGGGTTTCCTTCATTTAAAAAAAAAAACAAAAGCAACCCCACAATAATAGTTCTAGTCTGGTTCCAACTGGATGGACTGCCGGGGAAAAGCAATTTCTTGTAATCTGAAACGTCTTAAATGTTGCAAGTTTTACTAGTTCAGTTTTTTATAGGCTCTTTAGGATTTCTTTGGTTGGTTGTTGGGGAGAAAATTCCTTGTTAAGTTTCTTTTGGGGTTTCCTTTTCTCCATTTAACTTGTCCAATTTTTTATCTTTGTTTTAAACATTGTGTAAAAGGAGCAAAACCTTTACTTATTCTTTATTTTAGAAGCCTTTCTTATTGGCATTTTAATGCTCACTGCTATATTTCTGTTCTGAGGCAATTATTACTGAGTGCTGGACTGGTTAAATAATCTTTGCACTGCTTGTGAGCATCACAGTTTCCTTCAGTTGCTCACTTAACGTACTGGTGAAATACTGTGGATGCTGAATGTGAGAGATCAGGCAACAGCACAGTGTCTGTGTGAAACTAAGTCACATAATTTTCTCACATAGGCCTGAGAATGTGGCCTGAGACATTATGAGGAAGAATTCAAACAGTCCTTGGAGAAGGAAAAACAATCCTTGCAGGTGTAGTTTGTTTCCTGTTGCTTACTTGCAAGAAAGCAGTCAAGTCATTTCTAATTGTGCAGTGATGGTTTTGTATTGGTTTGTTAACCAATAGAAGTTTACCTTTTCAGAACTGTCTATACAAGAGGATCTGGAAGAGTAAAGTTTGCTCTCACTTTGCTAACAAGCTGGAGAGTCTCGTGTCGTTATTCCTGCTGTCCCTAATATAATAGCGACAAAATTCCTCTCCTTGCTAAGTTAAGATCTTGTTGGTTTTTTTTAACCCTGACTGTAATTACAAGCTTAATTGAGTCGTGAAAATAATCCTAAACTGCAGTTGCCATTACCTCTACCTTTTTAAAACTTCATTTGACATGGAGGATGTACCTGTCACTCTTAACACTCTATGAGGGAATGAGAATGCGTAATTCTGAACACTGTCTTTCTCCCTGTTCATAGAGCAGTGTTTTCTAGAAGCCCATCTTGTATCTGAACAGCTTTCCTCGTGCCTTTGACATTATTACGTTT
Source organism: Hylia prasina (assembly GCA_013397195.1). Lineage (NCBI taxonomy): Eukaryota > Metazoa > Chordata > Aves > Passeriformes > Sylviidae > Hylia > Hylia prasina. The sequence continues at coordinate 597,004 of VYXD01011002.1, forward strand.
GGTTTATGTGTAACTCATGTTTCTAGAACCAAACCCAGCCCTTTGTTCTTTAACTATTTGTTCTTTAAGATATTTCATATCTTGCTCTTTCTTTTTTCATGACCTACCTACTCCTATTTCAGGGCTGTTTGTTACTTAGTTTTTTATAGGAAACATCTTATGCAAATCTGATATCAGTATAGGCCATATTTGCTACGTAATGTTGATCACACTTGAAAGAGGTGTTACATGAAGCTGTTTGTGTTGATGTTTCAAGCTTCTTGACCAGCTTCTGTTTTGGTTCTCTTACAATGGTTGTTTTTAACTGTCAATCCGTACGGTTTTTTGACTTATCTGAAAAAAAAAATTATGGAGTTCAGCCAACTTCCCTCCATTCCAGTGTTAAAGATAGTTACTATAGTGGCCCTAAGTTAGCCAGTCTGAGAAGAAATTACATTACCCAGCCAGGAGTTCATTGTTCCAGGAGGTATTTGCAAAGCCTCCACTGCTGTTGATAACCATAGGTTGAGTTTAATCTGCATATACAAGCTACTCAAGTGGGTGTCTAGAGTAGGTCATAGAATCAGAGAATGGTTTGGGTTAAAAGGGACCTTTCAAGACCATCTAGTTCTACCCTCCTGCCATGGGCAGGGATAACTTCCACTAGACTAGGTTGCTTAAAGCCCTGTCAAAGCTCCAGGTTGTTCAAACTACCTGGCCTTGAACTCTTAGAATGATGGGGCTTCCACAGCTCATGGAAATTGTTCCAGTGCCTCATCACCTTCATGGTAAAAAATTCCCTCTTTAAGTCCAGTCAGAGTGTACCCTTTTAGTTTAAAACTGTCGTACTTCACTACAGGCCTTGGTAAAAAGTCTTTCCTAATCTTCTAAGCCACCTTTATTTGTTAAAAGGCCACTGTAAGGTCTCCTTGGAGCCTTCTGCAGGCAGAACCACCACAGCTCTCTCAGCCTGTCTTCACAGGAGAGGCACTCCATCCCTCTGACCATCTTCATGGCCCTCCTCTAGAGGGTCTTCAACAGGTCGGTGTCCTTCTTCTTTTGGGGACAGCCAGAGCTGTACCCCCCACTCCGAGTGGGGTCTCACCAGAGCAGAGGGGCAAAATCCCCTCCCTCAGCCTGCTGGCCATGCTGCTTTTGATGCAGCCCAGGATACAAGCACATTGTTGACTTATGTCCCATTTCCCTTGCACCAGTACCCCCAAGTCATTTTCTGCTGGGCTGTTCTCAATCCATTCATCCCCCAGCCTGCATTGGTACCTCAGATTGTCCCAGTCCCAGTGCAGGACCTTGTGCTTAGCCTTGTTGAGCTTCATGAGGTTAAGATGACACTGGTGATAGACCTGGCAAAATAGCTGCTTTTTCTTGCTTGACCTTGGCGGAGGGAGTAGAAGGTTGTGGTTTTTTTTCTGCAAAAACTATGATGCCCTCTGAAGAGAATGCTAAAGAAATTGTAGAAATGTAAAAGGCACTTGTGTTCCTGAGAGTGTTTTGTAAGACTTTAGTAAAGCAATTTAAGCTGTGATATCTTCATGATTTTTATTATTTGCATACCTCTGCAGTAACATAGGAATTAAAATAAATGCCCTTGATGATTTGTAAGAGACAGTGGGATTCCTTTCACTCTGCAGTGTTATTTGCATATGCATTTTTTTTTCAGGGTTATGCAGAACATGTTTAAACTTCTACTGGTGTAAAATGCTGTGGGAGGTAAACTTGCAGCCAGTATGTAAACTTGCAGTTTGTTTTAGGCCAGTGTTACTTTATATATACTTCTGAGAAGTCAATAACTGTATGAATGTAATATTAACCCAGGATTGGGTTACTGTTTGCTTAAAAACCAGTTGAAGAAACAAAGTTGTGACCACTCTCAGTTTGGTTTTCTTCAGCATCTGGGCTGATGCTCTCAGTTGGCTTGCTGGCCATGCTTATTCAAGAATTCAGCAGTTGGCACTGTTAGATCAGCTGCTGACAGGTATTCTTTAATTCTGTCTACCTGAAGTACCTACAATGCAAGAATTCAGGAGAGCTGCATAGTGCAGGGTTTTTTTACCATGAATTTCATGTTGGTTTGAATTTCCATGAAGCAATGGTACTTGTGTGTTTCGAGGAGTGCCATTCCTCATCTAAAATAAATTTGAAGATGTTCAGATATTTCCTCAGTTTACTCTCTATTAGGACTCTGTTTTCATCATCATAAGATCTTTTCACTGGAAAGGCATCTGGAGTTCATAGGCTTTGGAGTTAAAGTTTGGTGATCCAGGGGATTCTTACAGGGACAGATTTGTTGTGTGAACTATAGAAAGTTGCCTTCCTTTAGACCTCGTGGCTTAGATACAAATTGGGCATATATAAGAAGGCAGTGGGCAGACAATGCATTTCTCACTGATGTTTTGTACCAGAACAAAATTTTCTTCCATTCTCATAGCAGTTCTTCCATTGGGCAGCACTGTTCTTAGGTTATTTGGCTTTTTTATTTTTCTTGTGTGTGCAAAGTGCTCTGTGAAGTGTTGGTATTTCCCATTGCAAAGAGTTTAATACTGGATACTTGGATAAACCAGCTCCTGGCATTTAAAATCAGCCTCAGCAAGGTGTTAAACAACCCTACTCTTTTTCTCTCCAGAAAGACGACTCAGGGATACCTGAAGGGTAAATCTTGGGCATTGATCAAATCATGAAGCAGAACAGTTCCTACACTGCTTCCTGCTATGTCCTTGAATCTGTCGTGAGCATTACAGGTACAGCTTGTATGCTCCTGTCCCACCACAGGCTTGACTGGCAGAGGAATGAGTGACTGATGATTTGCTTTTTGGAGGAGCAGCAGAGACATCTGTGATCACGCTGATATAGCTGAGGTGTTCAGACACTTACATGTAATTCTAAAATTCTCTAAACAGACATCTCTTAGCTCCTGGGGATGTGGCTTACAGTGGAGTTCTGTGGGCATTTTAAACAATACTCCTGGTGAAAGGAGCACTTCTGCCCACCTTTCTCTCCTCAGGCTGTACTGTTTCCCTTTTGCCACCAAAAATATCCATGAAGCTATGCAGTAAACCAGACTGGGGACCTGAGTATGGGGAAAATTAAAGCAACAAGCATCACCTTCTCCACAACTGAGGTTTAACCCACATCAGATAAAGTCACCACAAACATGAGAGTGGGAGACAAGGACAGGCAGGACTGTTTTTGGTGGGTTTTTATGCTGGTTTAGGGTGTTTGAAACTACAGAGTTTAATTTCTCTCCTGCTTCTCACCAGAAAAGAGTTGTAGCAAAAAATGTAAAGCTCATTTTTGTAATGCAGTTTGTAGTTAGTGAGTGGCAGGATTGCATAATACTGTGCTCATGTTTACCTGAAGCCTTTGTTGAGAAGCTGCTGCTGCGATCCAGCCTTTCTCCTCTGAGGGAAAAGGATCTCTTTGTTTCCACATGTTTGGTGTTTTGGACAAATCTTCAGTCTCCTCTAGCCAGCGTGGATCTGATCTCCAATCTGTGTGATCCGAGAGGGAATGTATAGCACTTTGCAGTGGGCAGAAAAGTCAAGTCAGGAGTTCAAAATAGGAAAGTCCTCACAAATTGTCTTACTGATAACTTGTATCTAAATGGAAACCTTTTTCTAAATTCTGGAAAACATGTTTAACTGAGGATGTTTAAGTAATGAGTATGGTGGATATTTTAATGGGGGAAGGGCTGTGTGTAGTGTAAAAGGCTGTTGAGACCCAGGGCAGCTGATTTTAATACTGCAAATGGGAGTGGAATAAGATAAACTGAGCAGAGGAGCAACCTTAATTACACCTCACATTTTTTTCCTTCTCTGAGAAGTTAAATGATACTTCATGACACAGCACAAAACAAAATTTTATTAATGAAGTACTGTCAAAATCTACTGATGAGTTCAATTCAAAACTTGCCTTTAGTATTAAAGTTGTAATGTTCTAATAAATAATCCTTCCTGTTTGCAGATAACTACCCTTATTAATCATAAGGATAAACCAAAGCGCTCGGACAAGACTCTGCAAGCAATCCAGCGAGTGGGCCAAGCTGTTAACCTGGCAGTCGGGAGATTTGTTACTGTGGGTGAAGCCATAGCCAACGAAAACCATGAACTGAAGGAGGAAATGAGTGTTGCTTGCATCGAGGCAAGGAGAGCAGGTATGTAGTTACTCATGAAATTGTGCTTGTGCCATTTTTGGCACACTATCTTTAGTGTCAGGCATAATGCAAGAACTTTATTATTTAATTGCTTAACCTTCCTCTGCTGGTTCATTCAAGGCCTGATCTGTTGCCTGATTTTGTCACTTACTTAAATTACTGTCATCTTACGAATAGGGAATGGAATTGTGTGTTGGCTTTGATTTTTATAGGATCATTTGCCGCAAGGAATTACCTGCTCTTTTTTATGATGTTACTACAGACAAAGAACAGGGTGTTGGGAGTACAACTTTAGAGTTTATTGCTGCCAAGTTAAAACAGTAGAGTATTTTAAGTTATTTGAATGTTATGCTATTGAGGTCATTGCATTCCAAATCTCAGTGTCTGAATGAAGGTCAGTGTCAACCCATATTTCATCAGGACTCTGTAAGATGACTCACATCAGTCATCTGATGACTCCCCTCAGCAGAATGAAAATCATATTGTGCTTGCCTTTTTGCTGGATTCAAGTTTTGCTGCAAACTTGCTGTGTGTGTGAATTGAATGTGAAGTGTGGATAATTGAGTTGCCTGCTGTCACTCTCCTTCCCCCAGAAGACTCTGTCTAGGCAAACAGGGGGTTGCATTCTCTGATGCTGTAGGAGAGTGTCTGTCATGCTAGAAATTACTTTCCTAGATACTAAATACTGCTCCTTGCATAATATTTCAGTGGCCCTCAGTAAATGCATATTCTCTGATCCACAGTGAAGGCTTCAAGATGGCATCTAGTAGAATGTTCCTTTTGTTGTTAGTGGGGTGAGGTTTTTTTTTTTCCTTTCAAATACTTTGGATTATGGGAAATTCTACTTGAAGCTTTCCCAGTTTGAGCAGGTGGATAAACCTGAAGTGTGACAGACATTCTGCTTGCTGTGGCTTCAGGGAGACAAACTTGAGCTTCTGTTTGGGGACAAATAAATGACCCTTGAACAGCCCTTCAACACTAATGTCTTGATTACTGCAGGATGGAGTGGTATTCTACTTCAGGATGTGGGTGACTGTACTTGAAACTGATCTGTTAAGTTAAAAAGGGGGCTTGGGTGGGTGTTTGGTTTTTATCTTTGAAATGATCTCAGTGTCCTGCAAAGCTTGTCTTTGCTGTCCTAACTGGGGTACATCTTGTTGAATCACTGTTCTAGCCTCAGACTTTGGGGATGCAGTTCATACTATTATTTGTGATTAAACAAAAAAAAGAAGTTTAGAAATTGTGCATGGTGCTGTAAGAAATCCTCTGAAAAACCCTCAACAATGAGTCATAATATCTAGAAACACGCTGATGATGAATGATTGTTCTTGTGATTTGAAGGACTGTTCTGGATAAACTTTAAACTGAAAATTCCTAGTTGCTCCAGTAAACTTGGCTGCAAACAGAAATGTCCTAATTTAAAAAACATTCCATTTGTTATGTGAAGCATGTGTTTTCTCTTCAGAGATCCAAGTAAAATGCTGACAAGCCAAAATTGCCAAAGTTCACATCGATAATCTCAGCTGCTGGAAGAGCAGTGCAGTCTGAATCTCTGTTTCTTGACTTGCCAGTTGTGCTGTGGTTAAATACTCTTTTCTCCCTATCACTGTATGCAGGAGGAGCTCAGAACCTAAAAATAGTCTGCGGTACTTTATCCCAGCAAAAGACTATAGTTCTTTTGCATAGTAAGTTTTATTTCCTGTTGTGCAGTAATAGCCTCAGTCTAGAGGAGTGAAGATATGGGCTGTTTACATTTCTGTCAGCCTCACGTTTACTTTGGCATGGCTCAGTTTTTCCCTGCATTTGAGATCTAACTGACAACCTACATGGGAAATTCAGTATGGCAAACGTTTGCTCCTGGTTATTTGTTTGATGGAGGGTTTTTTGTGCCAGTATTATCTTTATGGGCTGTTCAGTGTTGGACAAAGTAACGTAGTCCTTTCAGCAGATAAATTGTTACGGATAAATGTCTTCTGAACTCAGTTTCTGAACATGGTTACTCAAGTGCCATTTTTGATAACTTTGGTGCTCCCAAGCAAGCCAAAACAATGTCCTGGACAATTATAGCCAAGAATATTGACCCATATTAAGGAACCTTGTGTTCTGAGGGCATAGGCCAGAAATCATTTGTTTTTTAGGGCAAGGAATCTGGTAGAGTTGTTCATACTTCTTTTTAGCCAATAAATTAGATTGTGTCTCAGAAATTGAGATTTTGTTAGGCATAAAAGATAGATTTCAACACAAAAGGATTTAGAACATTAAGCATCTCAATTTCTGAGAAAAGTAGGGAGTCTTTAAATCAATTGCATATCCTGCAGAGGCTTTGAAGGATGACAGATGTTGTATCTGTCTTGAAGAGTATAATCAGTGATCTGAAGTGTTTCAGACTTGTTATGACTATTTCCTTGTAATAAACCTTGTAATTTGATTGACTCAAAATAGAATCCTAAAACACTGCAGAGGGTCATGTAGCAGATTTTGTATAACATTATGCTTGCACTCTATCAATGTTTACAATGACAGTATAGTAGTGGAATGTAACTTAAAGAAGCACATTTTAGATGCCCATCTGTGATTTTTTTTGTCTTTTTTTTTTTCTCTCTAAAACTAGGAAAGACTGGCTAATTTAAAAGAGAAAGCACATGTCAGGAATAAGTGTCATAGCTTTTCCTGTATTCTCTGCCAGTTGACTACATAGCCCTAAAGGAAGACATGGAGTAAAATAATAAATAGCTCTCCCTTATTTTTGCTTTGGGTTTTAGTACAGAGAGGACTAAATTAAGAAGGCTGAAAAATGGAAATTTAAATGGATAAATGGAATCACAGAATAACTGAAGTTATAAGGGACATTTTAACTCCCAAGAATGGAGATCATGCAATTTCTTGTACACTTCTGATTTCTTACTTCTTTCTTGTGCCCTTACTCAAGGGTGTTTGACCACCTTTGCTGTGATGAAAGTATTTTCTTACAGCTTGTTCCTTGCTTCTTTTTCCATCACCATACATACTGGGATCACTCTGTCTGTGTCTCTCCATACCTGCCCACTCAGGGCATAGAGGTTGAGCACAGAAAACTCTGGCCTTCTCTTCTTGGTGCAGAATAAACTTCCCCCCTTCAAACTCTCCCCTTATATCACTGGCTCCACTATGTCAGCTGAGGTGCTGAGGAGCCCAGAAGTGGATACAGTACTCCAAATGCTGCCTCACAAGTGCCAAAAGGAAGGGAAGTATAATTTCTGCAGCCTTCCAGGTGCAGCTGGCCATTATTGCTGACTCCTGTTCAACTCTTTGTTGGCTCCCCATGTCTTTCCCTACAGAGATTCCCTGTTGACATCTGATCTCAGCATGTAGGGTTGAGTGGTGTTACCCTGGCCCAGATGTGGCATTTACTGCCCTTATTGGACTTCATAGATTTTCTGTCAGATCATTTCTTTCAGCCTGTTCCTCTGTCTAGCAGCCCTGCCCTCCGTAGTACCAGATACTCACCCACTTCAATACTGTTCACATACTTGCTGAATATGCTGAGTCATCATCCAGGGAATAGTTTGGATGGCTGCTGTCAGTCTCAGAGGAACACCACTGGAAGTTGACTGCCCTGTGAACTTTGTACCCTTTATCAGCATCCCCAAGCCCAACAACCAGGTTCATTTTCACCCATCTTTTTTGTATGCATAGTTCATATCCCTCGATGGAGTTGTAAGGAAGCTGTGGGAGATCATGGCAGGGGCCATGCTGAAGCTGAGATGCACAGCATCCATTACTTCCTTTTTTTAAAAACAGCGTCATCTCATCATAGAAGGCATTCAGATCAGTAAGGGACTATTCACCCTGGCAGGTCTTTGCTGGCTCTTCCTGATTGCCTTTTTCTGCTTAATGCTGTAATGTCTTCCAAGATTATTTTAGTGGTAATCCTGGAGGCTGCTGTGAGGCTGACTAGCCCACAATTGCCTGAATTTTTCTTGTTAACTTTCTGCGAGATGGATGTGACAGTTGTCTCCTATCATTGGAAATATCACCCAATTGTCATAATCTCTCAGTCACGATAGGAGAATTACAGAGACACTGAACTGTTTCTTTGACATGCTCAGATTTGTTTTATGGACTGATGTACACCCAGCTGGGTATAGCTTCCCTTGCTCCATCTCTTTACCCTAACAGGTCTTGTTCCTCATCGCTTACTCCCAGGGTAATTCCTGTTCCTATAGTTGCAGATCTATAGGCAGAAAAGGAAGCCTTTGTTCTGTTACCAGGAGTCTTGAGTTTCTATGGCTGTCTGGACCTTTTGACAGGCAGATGTTGCAGGTGTTTGAGTGTTCTCTGATAACTCTTTGTCTGGCTAGCTGCTTCACCTATGACTTAATTCATCTTCAAGGAGGTAAATCCCATAGCATAAGAAATGGGATAATGGTGTGCATCTTTTCTTGGTTACCAAAAGATCTTTGCATCTGTTTTAATTGTCCTCTGTGTGTTTCTGCAGCATTTTATGTTGTCACAGATATTGTGAGGTCAAAGAAATAGATAAATCTGCTGACAAAGGTGAAGGAGTAGAGACTGGTGTGAAGTGAAATGAATTGGACTGTGGGGAAGGCAATCCCCAATGTGTTTAACTGTCAAATGATCTCCTTACTGACTGGAAACTTCTCCTACACCTTTATGGGAGTGCATCTGGCTGCCCCTCACTCTTTGAACTGTAGCTGTACTTTTATAACTTCTCTTGCTTCTATCCATTTTCAGCACCTTCAGCTGTGGAACTCACTGTCGCAGACTGTACTATAATATGGTATATTGGAGTGACTCTCTGATTATTTGGAGCATACCATTTGTGACCTGGCCTGATGCCAGCAAATGTTCTGCAAGTTCCTTTCCATTATGCACTACTATTTCAGCACCTTAAGAACCCAAGGGACTACGATTGTCAGAGGAGAGAAGCGCTATGAAATGTGGAGCTCTGTGGTTTGAAGGACTCTCAGGCCTTCCTTGTTCTATAGCATGTGGTTTTTCTGGATTACCAGAATAATGCAGGCTCTTCAAATGGGACCACTGGCTTTTACCAGGCTGTTGGAGTATTTTGCCTGCTTAGGTGAATTACCTTCATTGAGGTTTTGAAGATGAGTCACAGGGAATTTGATCAAATCTCCTAGATTTTATCGTTAAGGGAGATCTATAGGTCAGCTGTAGGTTGATCACCCTGTCTTGCATGCTAGCAAAAATCATGTCTCAGAGCTGGCCTGAGCTCAGTCTCCCAGCAGCCCTTCTCTGGTTACAGACTAGCAAATTGCTCTGTCTTTCCTGTATTGCACTACTCTCTAGAGTACTCCAGAAGATTCAAGTGGATAGGGTCTGCGTTTCTTTCTCAGATAAGGAAATCCATTAGCTGCAGTGGGTGTACAGCTTTTACCTGCATAAAAAAATAAAAAAATGTTCAATTAAGCCCATATAACTAAATGCAAGTTGAATAAAAAGATAGTGATTAGCTGAAAATCAGAACTTCTTTGCCTTTTTTTCCTCTCTTGTCTCTGAGAGTGCCCTGTTTAGTGGCTTTGAATGTAAAGTGTAGTAGTCTCACTATAATGCTTCAGTCCTCTAAGTTGTAAAGTTACTGTCTGGAATCTCTTTATTATTCATGCCTGGACACTTCTACAGAATAGGAAACCCATAAATTATGGGAATGCTAATTTGGAAAGTGGAGGGGGATTTGTAGTACTTCCTTGCTGCATCCCACTCTTTCAGTGGATTGATGCTGCAAGTGTGGACACTGATTTGACTTTTGCTATTAAAATCAGAAAACTGCCTCCCATGATTGTTTTCTCCCTCCGCACTCCCTAATTCCGCCCATCACTCCCCCTCAAATAGCTGTAGATTACTGTAAGAAAATTAGTGTATGTGACAGATGGAAGAATAAGGTAGTAGTGGATAGTAATCCACATTTAAATATGGAGAGGGTGCCACCAACAGTCAGTCGAAGGAAGTGAAGTGAAATAAAAAGAAATGGTCTTATCCCTCAAAGGTTAAAGTTAAGAGTGCTTAATACCCCAGTATCTTTCTTCTAAGTATGGAAAGTCACTTGGTTTTTATTTCTTTCCTTTTAGGTGAAACCATTGCACAGCTTACAGATGTGGCAAGCTTGGATCATCCGGAATCTGATAGCCACATAACAATCTTTACGGACAAAACGGGTGTGGTAAAAGCTGCAAGGTTGTTGCTTTCTTCTGTCACAAAGGTGCTGGTGTTAGCAGACAGAATTGTTATTAAGCAAATTATAACTTCCAGGAACAAGGTACTGTAGCTTCTTTTCTGTTTTGTTTAACTGATACCTGTAGTCAGTGCAAAAGAGTGGTGGTAAATGTGATATTGTCGTATCTCTGGAGGAATTATAAAATAAAGATACAAAAATTAATGTCTTGCACACGTTTGCTTACTAGGTATCTGAAAGGGGATGGCTCTAAGTCAGTAGGATTAAAATAACAATTTTCAGTGATTTGTCATTTTATGTCACCCACATAGCTTTATTCACTTATTATGCTGGACAAGATGCTATGTTACTGCTTCTTTAACTTTAAATTTGCTGTGAGGTGAAAAGTGTGTATGTTGGTAAAATGGTCAATAAATCTTCTACTAGCTAATGACAGGATGTTTGTACTGTCAGGACCAAAACAAGGAGAGCATTATGGCATCTAAGCAAAAAGCTGTGAGGAATGTACATAAAAGTCTGTGCCAGTGAAGTGAGGTTTACCAATTAAAAGGTTTTTGTGCAGTTTTACTTAGGTCTAGAAACTTAGGATGAAACTACTTGATTGGTTTAAATAATGTATGAAGGCCCATTTAACCTCAAATGTAATCTGTTTAACGCAGTGCAGACTTCATTCTCTTGCCTGTAGGATACTCTTCCATTTTTTTTCTTCACAATGTGCTAAAACAAAAATAGAAAAATCCTATGTTTGAAAAATGAGAACCTGATAAGGCCTGGAATTTTCCATTAATTTTGAGCTTGTAATCCAGAGCACTGCCCCTCTTTCCACTTTTAACTCCTCATGCTGTCTCTATTCCTTTGTCCCAGTTTACTTTCCAGACCTGATGGTCTCTATTTTGCAGCACCTAGATCCAAGACACCTAGTTCAGTCCAGGATTCAAAACCAGTGAAACTGCCTGCTTCTCTCTGGTGTTAGGCTTGGCAGCACTGATCTGCTGTCTTTGTGCTCATTTCTTTTCCCAGTGGTTGATTCAGTTGGCAGCAAGTTTTATCAATATCAGTTTGCTGAAGTTCCTTGCAGCTTTGGTCTTTTTTTGCTCTGAAGACCAGAATGGTGCATTTAGTACCTTTTGCTGCTTTTGTTGGATTGTCTGCAGCCATGCAGTAAATCCTAATTAATTTACCTTTACAAAAGTAGTGGGTTTATGCTATGGAGCAACTGGGCAAATGCCTGTACCATCAAAGGATAAGGAGGGATATATCCTTTCAGGTGTGGGCTAGGTTTCTGATAATTTTAAATATATATGAAAATATTGTCATATATACACTGATGTAAATATAGTAAGCATAGGTTCAGCATTTAATTTTGAAAGCATTTCAAGCAATCTCGTAGTCCAGAGTAAATGTATCTGACTCTGACTGCCATAGACATAGAATCCTAAAATATCCTGAGTTGGAAGGGACCCAAGTCCAACTCCTGGCCCTGCACAGGACATTCCAAGAGTCACACCATGTGTCCAAGAGCACTGTCCAAATGCTTCTTGAACTATGCCAGGCTGGTGCCGTGACCACTTCCCTGGGGAGCCTGTTCCAGTGCCTGACCATCCTCTGGATGAAGAGCCTTTTCTTGACACCCAATCTAAACCACCCCAGATAAAACTTCAGGCCATTCCCTCAGGTCCTTTCACTGGTCCTGTCACAGAGAAGAGTTCCATGCCTGCCCCTCTTCTTCCCCTCACAAGGAAGTTGTGACTGCAATGAGCCTCCTCCTCTCCAGGCTGAACAGACCAACTGACCTCAGCTCCTCCTCATGTTGCTTCCCCTCAAGGCCCTTCATGATCTTCAAAGCCCTCCTTTGAACACTCTCTAATGGCTTAATATCCCTCTTATATTGTGGCACCCAGAACTGCCCCCAGCACTCGAGGTGAGGCTGTCCCAGCTCAGAGCAGAGCAGGACAATCCCCTCCCTGTGCCTGATGCCCCCCAGGACACAGCTAGTCTGTGATCTCCTGGGTTTTACTGCATGCTCCTTTTTGTGCATAGTGCACATGTTTGGGAAGTCTGATTTTTGTCTGTGGTACCAGTAGAGCAATTCACATCTCTAGGACCAGATTAAACAAATGATAGTGTCTTATACAGGCTGAATATTTATATATGCCCTAATTTTTGTAGAGTACACTCCTGAAAAGTGTGTCAGACACTGTTACGATGGATAGCAAAGAGGTTCTTCCTGTAGGAGACACTGCAGTAGAGGGATGATATGGGCAGGGATTTAAGAAGTGCACACAAATACTTTGAGACAGTGTAGTATAATATGGCAAAGAGGATGGAAAGGTAGGAAGAGGATCATCCGTACTGCCAACTGGAGAAGATTCTGGCTTCTTGAAATGCGTCACTGTTCCAGAAGATCTCAGCTCCATTTTTATCTTAGAGACTGAACGCCCAATGTTAAACTTCTCTTGCCGTTTTGGGGGTTTTTTTACCTGCTTATTTCTGAACACCCTTTTTTTCCATTGCCACAGTCTTCCTCATGTGAATAAAGAGTCAATCAAGGGCAAAGGGTAGAAAAACAGATGAGTAGTTGGACATCCAGTCCCTCAGACAAATGAAGTGATTGAGATCTTCCAGAATGGTGATCTGTTCCAGAATCCAGCCTCTGGCTGATGATCCCCAGTGATCCTGTTCCTGCTTCCACATTCTTTGCACCATATATGCTGTCCTTGTGTTGTTCTTGGATTGCATATATTTTCTTCCATACCTTCCCATATCTTTCCTACCTTACCAAATCAGTTTCATTGTCCATCAGACTTAGTCACTGCATCAGTGAGCTTAAGGGTTTGCTCCACTCACTGTCACCAGTCAGGTTAGGAGAGCCAGAACAATAAGTGAGGAAGTGACAGATAGTGGGGGAGTTGTGCACTGTTCATTTTGGATCAAAATGTGGATGTGCCCTGAAGTGATGTCAGCCTACGACTGCTGTCTGCGAGGCGACATTCATCCTGCAGCAGTAGCTGTGCAATACCTAGTGTTAATTTAGATGTTAATAAGAGCTTGAAGCCTTGCATTTTTTTCATTTTTTAACCTTTTAATTAAAAAATGTATGTCTTCATTACTATTTGCACGTTTCTTGTTGAAAAAGTTTTAAAACGAAAAATGATGAAGACATCACAGGTACTTTGCATTGTATCAGCATCTTGAATAAGCTTTGGACAAATTTAGAGCTGTCTATACAGTTTTTCAGAATGTCAGCTCTGCCTGAGATGTCTAAGATTATTCAGTGCAATGGAGATGCATGTGCTTTCACTGAAATTTTTATTTGATAAGAAATTTGTCGTGAGAGAAATGCAGAAAACTGTAAGAGTTGTTTGCAGCCAAGGTCATACTCATAAAGTATTACATTTGCTTAAACCTAGAATGGTTGAGCATCATTAATGTTTTGTTTTTTCTCTTCTTAGAAGAGGAAGTTGAACCTTAGCTTGTATGTTTTCCACTTTTATCCACATTTACTTTTCTGCATCCTCACTTTACCAGTCCTGTGGTTCTCTCCTTCTTCCACGCTCATACTGCCATTTTCACATCTTTATGCATTGTCCTTCCAAGTCCTTCATACTCCAGCCTTTCTCATGCATCAACACCTCAATCAGGAAAACTCCTTGTTTCTGCAGCCCTTGTGGAACTGGCTACCCAACATAATATACTCAAACAGATGCTGCAGTCTAATATTGCTTGATAAAGCAGTGAATTCCACAGCAGTCGCAGGGTTTAGTGGGACCATTGCTTTACTTAGGTTACAGCTGAGTTTGAGCAGCTGCTCTGCCACAAACAAATGGGTGCTTCTAGGAGAGTTTGTCAGGGTTGCAGGGAAGGGGGATTTTGTCAGTTCAGGTGTGTATACTGCTTTTGTTGTTGGGGAGAAGATACTTTTGGCATAGAAAAGGAAAAATCAGTTGAAGTTTCTCCCTTTCAGGTACAGTCAGTTAAATTTTCACACGGTGTCTTATCTCCAGTCTAAAAGACAATACAGAACTGCTTTGAGTGTTTTCCCTTCTGAAGATACTTAGTGGATTTGAAAGATCACTTTGAGATTAGCAAGTGTATGTCTAACCTGAAAAAAGCAGATATTAATTTCTGTTATAATCCATAATGTAGTGACTTCACATAATATCTTCAGTAATCAGTAATTTATAAGCTCTATGATAGTCTTTGCTAAATGTTAAAAAAAATGCTGATTTTACATGTTTTAATGTATTTTGAGTAAGAGCTTGATACAACTGGGGTATATTTAATTCTTTGTTTTATATGCAACTCAAAAAAATCTCCAGCTAGGTAGGTTGTTATGGAAAGTATAAAACTATGTATTCACTTATTTCTAACTTTTTTGTTCAGTTTTGTTGAATTCTGTTGCTTTTTTTTAATTGAAAAATTAAGAAAAAGCCATTGAAACATGTCTGTGCAACTGTGATTTTAGACTTTAAAAGTTAAGCATCTGAAATGAAGAGTTACAACAGAAGGATATAATGCAGGGATATTATCTGCCCTTGTTACTGTTATATTAAATTTAAAACCACATTTTTTCCTGAATCTGGAAGCTGAATCCTTTAATACTGTTACTCTTAATAGTATGAGGAGTATTATTTTACTTTTTTTTTGAGGAAAATGTTTTTTGAGGGCTAACAACAAACGACTCACTTTGAATGAAGCATGATAATTAACTTATATTTGATTTCTGGCTGTTGAGTTATTAATGCTTAAATAGTAACAAAATATATATACTTTAAATGACACAACTTAGGAGTGTCTGTAAATATTAGTACTCCTAGTTCAATGATAATGTTTTTTGTTCAGCATCTTGATAATCAACTGTATTTTCCCTTATCTTGCAGGTTCTTGCAACGATGGACCAACTAGAAAAAGTCAGTAGTTTCCAGGAGTTTGTACAAATATTCAGCCAGTTTGGAAACGAAATGGTGGAGTTTGCCCATTTAACTGGAGATCGGCAAAATGTAAGTGTTAATAAAAGGTAGTGAGAGATGTTGCACAGTATCATCTTCATCTTATTATCAGGAAGGTATGGGTCCTTCTGGGATGATAAAAAAAAAACCCAAACAATTGCTGGTGTCCTGTCTTTGGAACCTACCCTCTCCTTGCTCCACCCAAAACATGTCTTTTGATTTTAAAATATGGCTGCCTTGTTTGCCCTGCATATCCTCCAGAAGCCTGGGTGTGTGTTATTTGCATTGTCTTTTGGCTTTAGTCACTGCCTTTTGGCTCTGATGTTTCTGGCTCATTACTCTGGTAGAGAGTTTCTGTTGTTACTTGACAGAAATATTTGATGCTTGCATGTAGAGAAAGGACATTGTTATTTTAGAAAACTCCAAATGGATTCTAATAAGCATCTGCTTGGTGGCTTGTTAGAGTTTGGTTTATTATTATTATGGAATATTTTTCTAGGTTTAGGTCGAAACCTTTGTATGTTAGGGCAATGAGTTTTAGTTCTCACATGCAGCTATGCTTTCAAAGCCTTCATTCATACTGGAAGCCTTTTTTTCCCACTACTTCTGTGTAAATTTAAGGGTTTGCTGAGGCTTGAGACTTCTGCTGTGAGTTCTAGTTGCTTTCCCTTGATAATCCAATCCTCTGTTCAGAGCTAAACCAGGGTTTGATATAAATATACAGAGTCCCTAATATCCAGCAAAATTCAGAATTCAGTTTATATAAACAAACTGGCCAACATCATGTGTTTCCTTTTACTGTTAATGTGTGCATGCTTGGTGTCAAAGAACCATTACTGGGCAAGCTACTTAAAATCAAAGGAAATAGCTGCTTAGAAGTGAAATTTCTTTTTTTCCCCCTGAAGTATTTTTTCCCTGAAAAAATAGGCAGTTATTCTTTTGAAAGGGAGACATGCATTATTAGATAGTTGTAGTCTCTTCAGCTATGTTGGATTTTCAGTGTTAAGTGGTCTTCAGCTCTCCCCTCCTTGCCTACTTGGCTGTTTTGAAAAGAGTGGTACATTGCCACTTTTTCAGTTGTGTTGGGACTTCCATGATATGCTCAGTTTACAGTGTGTAGGCTGCTATGTGGCACTACTAATTTCATGGGGAGGAAACATCCCTCACAGTATTTTTAAGTGTGCCATAAATTCTTGAGTGCCATCATCTTTATCAGAGTGTAATGTCAGAATTTCAGAAATTGTTTACTTGTTTGGTTGACTTGTTGGTTTGGCTTTTAATGTGATTTTGATCTTAAAGATTTTCTGTAGTTGCTAAATACAAACATTATAAAAACGTCAAAACAGACTGCTGCTGTGATTTATCTGGGTGTTTTTGTTAATCTAGGGTATATTAGGATTAATTACATCCTGAAAACCTTCAGCTGGTCCTATTCAGTTGCCTGTTTGATACTCAGCACTCAGCTGTCTTTGTGAGCAGTGAGAAGATCGTAGTTGCAGCTTTCTAAGTACTTCCCCTTGTTAGACTCTCTTGCATGTTGAGGGATTCATGTCTTGCCCTCTTCCCCCACATCCTGGTTTGGAGTCTAAACTCTTCTGTTTTGATGAACTTTGCTGGGGGTATAGTTCAGTTTTGCAGGCGTATCCATCTTTCCCTGGAAAGTTCTTGATAAGTTTCTGTACTCAAAGCAGAGAAGTACTGAGGAATTGCTTTTTCAGCCTATTAAGGCTTTTTTTTATTACTGGTATGTAGCAAATATAACACTCAAGTAAAAAAAAGATTTAGTTTACATTTCCTCCACTGCAGTACAATGAAAAGCAGGTGTTCTCTGTTTCTACCTTACCCTCCCCTCCGTTTCAGAAAATACTTCTTGTCAGCTATTCTTTTCACCTCATTTTTCTGTTTTATGAATAGTACTTTATGATAAAGGTATCAAAATTAGCAACAGTTTACATAACATGCCTTTATCTTGGAGATCTTCCTTCTTTGTAATCTGAATTGAATAGAGCCAAGAACAAATGCATAATTTAAAATCTGTCTGAAAAGTAAGTTCTAGATCATGAGTTAGGCTGAAAATAGCAGTTGCCAGACATTAAAAAGCTTTCTCACAACCCAATCACCTGCAAGAGAGTTTCCTTTTTCCAGTCTCACAAACAGTTAATATTTTAGATACTGTGTAAAGTTTGGGCCTTTTTTTTTCTTTTTTCCTTTTCATGTTTAGGATTTGAAGGATGAGAAGAAAAAGGCTAGAATGGCAGCATCTAGGGCTGTTCTTGAGAAGTGCACCATGATGCTCCTGACTGCTTCAAAGGTGAGTTGTTGCACCCTTACACAACTTAGCTAAATCACAAAGCATAGCATCAGCCAGGAGACTGTCCTCTCTGTCCCATTTTAGATTTTATGCTAAAGAAGAGTAAAAGTGTAAAGAAGGAGGAAAGAAAATCTTTATGTTCTGAGTAATGGTGTGAATTCAATTTAACAGCAGTTTAACAGAAAGAATTCACCATATTCTAAACACATTCTTTAGACTTGCCTTAGCAGGAAGCATTCATTTCAGCATACTGCATGTGTACTCTTTCATAATAGTTACTCTGCTTTCTTTAAAAAGACTTGTCTGAGGCATCCAGACTGTGAATCTGCTCGTATTAACAAGGATGGAGTTTTTCACCGGATGAGACTAGCTTTGGAACAGGTAATAGAAATTGTAACTGACTCTAGACCAAATGGAGAAAATGAAATGGCCCCCATCAGCATATATTCTGGCATCAGAGAATTCAAGGTAAGAGTAGAAATAATATTGTTTTCTACAGCCAATAAAGTACCTCTTAAATAGGATGTTGGGAAAATAAAAAATGTGGTTTTAGATTTGAGATCATGCAGCTGCATCTCTTCAGCAGCACTGACTTAAATAATGTCCCAAAATGTTAAAGAATCTGTCAAGAGTTGACTATAATTTAATAGTCATTGCCAAAATACACCTCTTCTTCTGAATCAGTATGCATTCAGAACTCTAATATATTGTTGAGGTGATTCATTGACATTGAATAAACTGAAGTATCAGGATCTGATCAGGCCTTCATTGAAATAGTTGTTTGAGAATTTTTGCTTTGTAAGTGTTAGTGTTTTTAAAACTGTCTGCAAAAATATTAATACAAACATTTAAAAGAGCAAACTGTCATTCAAAAGAAATGTTCTGAATTGAAATTGTATCCTGTAACTCAGTGGACTTTTTTCCTCGTAAAGGCTTTTCTAAATTTCATACTCCATTAAGAACACTTAATGAGCAACCATGGCTTACTGCTTTTGAGCCTGTCACTTTGATTCAGTTTATTTGTTTATCTATTTTCCCTCTTTAAATTTTAACTGAAATTCTTTGAGAGTGCCCCATAGTATTCAATTTGCTACATACACATTTTTAGAAAACTACTCAAAAGGGATTGCATGGATGTGGAAGGATCAAGCAAAATCGGAACACATATTTAATTTCTGAAACTTACTGAACTTAGAAACTTTTTATTGACAGCAGTAGAACAAGGATGTATTTGCTGTTATTCCTGATAAGGGGCTAGTAAACTGCTGATTGTATTATCACTTTTAAAAAACATCCCAAACCCCAAACTGCCTGTCTGGATACAAGCAAATTGTTGGATTACTTTGAAAATAAGGGAATAATTTTAAAGAGGACTAAGGAGAAAAATAAAATGTCAAATGATGGATCTGCTTTCTTCACTTGAGTCAGAACTAAATCACGTAAATTCTCAAGGAAATGATGTGCTTCTTTTTCAGAATAAGGTGGAAGGTCTCCGTGAGAATCTTTATTTTCTCTCAAAAGAGAACCTTTCAACAATGCTGGAAGTTATCCTGGAACATACAGAAGACTTCACAGACTCTGCCTATACCAGTCATGAGCACAGAGAACACATTTTGGAGCTGTCTAAACAGGCTAAAATGGAACTAGAGCAGCTGGTTTCAGTGTGGATGCAAGCTGTAAGAGCTTTTTAGCAAAGTAAATCTTTTCACCTCTACTTTGAAAAGACATTTTGAATGCAGTCTTTCTTCCGGTCTAGGAAGAGAGAGCTGAGTGTATTCCTCACAGTGGGAGCTGATCAAGGAAGCCACAGTTTGTTCTGTGCTTCTGCAGCTTCCATATGTTCTGTCCTCTCCTACCCCAGTGGTATTGCTTCATCGATTCTTTGATGGCTAAATTAGGCTACTGATGGTAGTAGACTAATTTTAATGAAAATGGGAGTGGAAACAAGACAGTGAACAGAAGTATCATTGCACAGTCTTAAACAGTGAAGTCTTTTGGTGGAGTAGTTCAGAGATTTCAATTATCTTGATCCCATAGCAGTGACCACAGGTTTTTTTCTTGTTTTCAACAGAATATTGGAAACAGTTAAACTATTGGAAAAGGAAATATTGTAAAAAATTGAGTGGGTTTTTTTTATATTATTAGGAAGAGAGAAGAGAAGCAATAAGACAGGGTACTTTTGTTTGTCCTTTTTTACATGATTTAAATGATGGTAGCTTGTAGAGAAGCACGTTAAGCCTGCCTCTATCATTTATCTTGTTCCTTGAAAGTGACAGAAGATACCTACAAAAGGGGAAGCAAAAGAAGAGATGGAAAGTGCAGGTCCTGGTTTTGATGCTGACTTGATTTCAGTCTTGCTCCTGGGGATATGTATAGCACAAGGTCTTATCAACACTCTGAAATATGGCAGATGTGTCCTGGCATAGGATATTTACTTAACTGAGTGTATTTCTTACAAGAAAGCATTTTTGTTCCTTTTTTCCTCTTTGAATCAGATACTGCAGTCAAATGATTTCAATGCAGTAGTGTAGTTTGAAGGGCATATAAATCTTACTGATATGACAAACAAGACACGTACAGAATATTAATTGCATAGACTCCCTTTAACTTTAGGAGCTAAACCTGTGTGTTGGTATTGGTGGTTACCCCTGGTAGGCAACTGTACAAACACTGCTCAGCAATAACTAACACCATGGTGTCAGCCCTGCTTTTATCACAAATCCAAAGTAGCAGCATGCCATGTTTATAAAGAAAATTAATTCTATCCTAGCCAAAACTAGGACACTTGGTTATTTCTAAGCTCTCTTACTGGTGGAAAATAATCACCTCTAAATAATTTACAGGCTACATTTCAAGAGATAAAAATGAGAGCCTAGTACAAGATTATGCATATATATGATCTGTGAAAATACTTGGGCATGCACATGTGTGCTTATGCATTAAGTATTTTCATTAATAAATAATCCAGCCTAGTTGTGACTAAAGGCACAATAGCAGAAAAAATAGTAACAGCTCACTGAGTTGGATTTTTGGTTTCAGCTGAACAGCTTCATTGCAAAGTGAATGTTCTGAAGAACCATTTTATAATTCAATATAGAATATTCAGTATAACATTTTAGATACCATTTTATTTTAAAAGAGTATTTATATTAAAAAATGCCTTGAACACTTGTTTTACTTTAGCATGGTCAAGTGGAAGATTTCTGGCAGATGTCAAGCCCTTTTCCTGAAAAAGCTCAGTGAGGTTTAGAAATAAATTCCTGTTGAACTCAAGCAGTCAATCAGATTACATCACTATTGGTTTGAGATTGAATTTGGCTATAAATGTTTCTGTAAAAGAATTTTTCAAGTATAATATACACAGGCTGCACAAGTGAAAGTATTTCATCTAGAAAGAACAGGCTGTCTTCTAAAGCTTCTTGAGCTAATGACATATGACGTGAAGGTGGGTTTTGCTGTGTTTTTTGTGTAATGTCTTGTTGGTTTCTTTCTTTGGTTTGTAGCAAAACCAAAAGACAAAGGATCTCATGGAAGACTTGGAAGTAGCCATTTTAAAAACGTGTCAGTGCATGAATGATCTGAAAAGAGAGGTAAGTGCAGCTTAAGCAAGAAAGGGCAAATAAAAGCTTGAATTTCTTACTTTTTATATGTGAGGTTGTAAAATGGGATCTTGTACCCAAGAAGACTGTTCTTTGTTTATACACAAGAGTAACCAAATCAGAATTATGTCGTGGAGCTAGCTACATCATGTTTGTCCTTACCAATTAGAAATTGGCTGGCTGCATAGGCTCATTGCTAACCCACAAAAAAAGTGTTTGGAAGTAAGTACTGTATATGTAATTATTTGAAATGTAAAGGCAAACTTCCCTTGGGGATGCATACATTACTGTTTGTAAATACATTTTCTTCTGGTGTGTGCCTAAATTAATAAATTACATTTGCTTTTTATTTGTATTTAACCTGTCTTATTGATTTCCTTAGTAGAAATACGTTATGACAGTGCCTTATACTCAAGGCTTTTTTTCTCAGCAGTTGGCAGCTGTGTATTTCTGTGGTAAATCATTATTCTTTCCTAAGTGCAAGCATGCTGAGGTCAGCTTGCATACACACATGGAATAGCTGCCTCATTTGGTACATGGGATGGAGTGCACTTGCTGCTCATGGTGTTCAGTTTTCCTATGAAGGATATCATTGCTGCCTTGTAAGTTCCACAGAACTGAAGCAAATACAGAATTTAGTTTTTGGCAGCTTCTTAAATATTTGCACATCATTCAGCGATCTTTTCTACTGCTTCAAATTGCTGTTCTTTTAAACAGATGGAGAAATAAAGATTAAGAGCAGTGAGAGTTTCAACACAGAGCAGTGCAAACATGTTAGAGAAGTGTGATGAACTTGCTTAGGCTGAGCTGTCAGCTGCTGTAACTGGAATACCTCAACTGCTGAAAAAATCACGCTCCCTTTTTTTACCATGGGCAAAATGAGAAATTTTGTCTTCTGGACTATAGCTTCTGCAGCTGTCCTGAAGATTTGAACAGTGCTTTCAATCTGTTTCTCTTCACTTCTGCTGTCAGGCAGAGCATTGGAGTTCAGAAAGTGGAAGATACATAAGTTTTGCACTTTGATTATGTGCTGGTTTATAATTTGGTCACCATTATGGAGGACATGGGTAGCAGAGCTTTTCGAAAGTGACATTCACTTTGGAATGTGAGCACTTCACAGTGCTTTACCTGTGAGATTATCTTTTTTGAGTAACATTGTTCCCAGATGCTGAATGAGGTGGAAGAGTTCCCAGGCAAATTCGGATGTGACTATTTAATTGCATAGGTCATAATGCCACAGGTGGCTGGAATATGTTGTGTGAAAGAAAGGATTCATGCACTTAGAAGGAAGTTCAGAGAATTATGTTGTTTTTGTTGTTCTCTATGTAGTGATTGAACTGATCCCAGACTGGCTATGCTTCTGTATATGGCTGAAGGCTGTCCTGTCAGTATGACCTGGGGTGCTGCAGTGTATCAGTCAACAACCAGGATTTCTACTGGTTAAATTCAAAACTGTGACTCTAATTAAAACAATTTTGATAGCCTGAGTGGCTGAGAACAAAAGACAGCCTTGTTAAAGTAGTTCTCACCCATCTCTGTCTTTTAATGGAAGAAACAGAATTTATATTCATTCCTTTCTTGAGATGATTTTACTGCTAATGATCAGAGACAGCATTAAGGAGAAGTATATTTCTATTTTGGATCAGGATGAAAAGAATCTCTAATGAGAAGGTGATCTCTGTGTAGTCTACATATAAATGAGATTTGCGAGTTCCTACTCCACTATTACAAGCCATTCAGATATCCTTTCTTCAGAGTTGACTTCATTTGTGGGATTAGTGATTTGTGCTAATTTTTAATGCCATGTGAGCAATGTTATATAAATAGTTCATAACAGGTTGTCATAGCTGGTTTTTCCTGCTCTAAAAAACAATTGCAGCAGGTTTTGAGGCAATAATTCACTTGCCTTGTCTTTTGTGACATTAAAAAACAAATTCAGAACTTAATTCTGGATGCACAGGAAGTACTTCCAGAGGAAAGGGATAAAAATGGAGTCCAGTGAATTAAAAACCACAATATACCATTCCAGTAAACACTCTTCTCTGTGGAGTGAGTTCCAAGCTCATTGCATTCATAGAGCTAGAAAAATACTTTCTGTTAAACACCAAGTTTGTTCTGTACTCAGTGTAGTCTAGCAAAGTAAGTGCAGTATTACAAGACTTATAATAGTCCTGTGAGCATACTCTGCTGTTTCTCAGGTTGCTATTTTGGTTTTACCAATGTTCATAAGATGGGTCTGATTTCAGGGCGCAGGTAACCTAGTGGGTATTTATTAGAACTAGCAGCAGCTCTCACTGATAGCTGTTGTCAACCAGAGTCCTTCACAGCACTATTTCTGAGTGTGTGTTTGGAGTTAGGGATGTGTTTAAATGAGAAGCTTCTTCTTGTTTTTTTGGGAGTGTAGGGAGATTGTTTGAGACTTCCTCAAGAGGCGTTTCCCTGTAGAAAATGTGGTTTATACTTTCCTAAGGCTGTGTCACAAGCTGAATATAGTTGAGCTTTTCTTTGCGTCACTGATAATTCTAATTTCAAATATATTATAAATTCTGTTTTGTGTGGCTTCAGTCTGATTCACACAGTTCAATGTGTGTTCTTTACGAGAAGTGGAATGGCCATTGTGCGTTGCTTATGCTGAGCTTGGTGACCCACAGATTCATGCACCTGTTTTTTTCCCAGCTGTAACATAATCAGAAAGCAGCAGTGTGATGACTTCATGGCCTCATTTTGCCCAGATGGTCCTTTGTTTCTCCCACATATTTTGTGGCATTGATTTTTCTTGTTTGTGGGAGATTTTTGGCATTTTATTTTGGGCTTTTTTTTTTATTGCAATGGATTTTATCTTTGTTCTTTGAATAGTAATTGAAGAAATTTAAACCCCAGATAATAAGCAAGCTGTATATGAGCTTTCGTGGGAGTAAATTTTTGCTTCTTAAAAAAAAATAATCTGTCTCTTACACTTGTTTGACTTGGTACTGGGTAGATTTTTTTTTCATTCCATGGTTTGTCTCTTCTTCTTTTAATGCTACTCAAGGTCCATGGTGCAGCAACATCTCTGGCAGCAGATCTTCTGAAATACCATACGGATCATATGGTTCTCAAAGCATTAAAAATCACAGGAGTAGAAGGAAATCTTGAAGCTGTAGCAGAATACACTTGCAAGCTATCAGAGCAGAAAGAACAGCTTGTGGAGGTAAGTTCACAGCTGCTTTCCTTGTGTAGGACACTTAGAAAATGAGTGGCTGGATTTGCATGAATCTGTCCTTTAGGAAGGCTTTGGTCTGTGTTTTTGTAACTTTATTTTATTTTCCTAGTATGCAGTTGAATTTTGTATTGTTCTTGTGAGGATCTACGCCAGAGATGTCACTGTGGCATGCAAGTGTTGTAGAAGGGATTTACCTTCGTGCCCAATTCTCTTCATGAATCTAGACTCGATCTGTATGTAGACATTTGGCCTAAAATATTAATAAAAAAGTAAGTTTCTAGGTCCAAGAGGAAATGATAACCCCTTTCTTTCAAGCAGCAGGCATCCAGCAATAGCTGAATCCAGGTATACAAGAATGCTGGAGCAGCACAGTTAAGTTTCTGAGCACAGTGAGTTTGATTTTTTTTGAAGATCAGTCAAGAGGGCCACTGAAAACCTTCCTCCTATGTGAAAAAGCAGTGTGTGCAGGAGATGTCAGCCACGGGTACCTTGTTGCTCTCTCTCTCACAGAAAAGCAGAGGTACCTATACCAGCAGCAGACATACAAATATAGATCCCTTTGATCTGAAGCAGCCGGATGCCCGCAGCTGCACTTGCATGGTATCTAATACTCATTTCTAAAAAATTATGATAGAGGGCTGCTGAATATGCAGAGGCAACACCCTTGAACTTCCAGGATTGGCAGAACAATGCTTTGAATTCTTAATTTCAGCTCTAATGTCGCCTTGATCTGTGGTTATTTAGTGTTCCAGTTAGACACTAATTTTTTTTTTTTCAGGCATAACCATGAGGTCAAATAATGCTTGCATGTGAGACCTTACAGCATGTCTGATGATGGACAGTGCAACAACTTTCATACATGCTGTCTCTGTCTTACAAATTCCTTTTGATCTGAAAACTTCCATGCTCCTTCTTAACCCAATGTCCACTCTTAGTCTTCCTAATAGAAAAAAAAGAAAAGATGAAGGAAGAAGCATTACTTCCCTAAACTAATTTGACACTGATTTGCTCAAAGATAATTCAGTCGCCTAGATGAGGAAAGCCAAAATTTTCCACACGGTTGCTAATTGCTGAATAAGCCTGTTCTGCTGAAGTTATTTATGCTGCAGTTTTTCCAGGTTCTATATGTGTGTGTTTACCTTCAGTTTTATTCAGTCATAAATATGTGAAATTGTTTTTGTTTCACTTTAATTTAGTTATTAAGACTTTCCTTTCTCTCAGTGGTTTTCCACATCTTCCAAGTCAGGATTTAGCTCCATTTTTATTTTTAATTCTCCCTGAGAAGCACCCAGCTGTGCAGTCCCCAGTAAATATTTGAAAGGACAGTCTGTAACTGTGTTTGTGTGTGCTTTTGTATGTGCACCTTTTCTCAGTACTAATAAATGCACGTTTTTTACAATTATTTTCATATTTTTTCAAATAATTCAGATGTGTCGCTTATTGAGGCATGTTTCTGGAACTGAGCCCCTTGAGATTACTTGCATACATGCCGAAGATACCTTTCAGGTCACTGGCCCACAGGTATGTTCAGCTTTTAACTGGCCTCTTCTACTACACATAAATCAAAAATTACCTATGTGAATTTTTAGGGGACCTAATGTTTACCTGTTCAAAGCATTCATTTCTGAGAAGGAATTTTGTTCTAATGCTGGGTGGTAGCTAAAAGAACACACAAGAAAGATCATCAAGCCAGCAAATGTCAGGTGAATACACAATGAGATGTAATAGTAGCAGTTTAATTTTGTGTTTTGCCTGTAGAGGCATTTGTGAATTCATGTGGAACACTGTGTCCTGGGACTTGCAATAGCAAACCCTTTGTTCTTTGTCCAGATAATTTCTGCTGCAGAAACCCTGGCATTACATCCATCTAGCAAGATTGCAAAAGAAAATCTTGAGGTGTTCTGTGAGGCCTGGGAGTCTCAACTGAGTGACATGTCTTTGTTATTAAGAGAAATCAACGATGTGTTTGAAGGAAGAAGAGGTAAGAATGCTGTGTAGAAATAGAAAAATGTAACTTCAAATCTGAGAATTTTAAGTGTGATTTAGGAAATTCTGTTTTAAGAGTGGAGTGCAGTAAACAGTTCTGCATCCCATGGGATCTAGGTAATAATATGCAAATATTGGGTTTATATAGATGGCAAATCAAGCTGCTTATTGGCCTTTTTCAGATAAAAGCAGCCAATTGTGAAAAGCCTGATTTACGTAAGATTAGCTATGTTTAATTTTCTGCACTGGGATTAGTTCTAACAAAATGAAATGGAACTGTTCAAAGGACACAACAGTGTTAGACACCGCTGTTTGCCAGCATGTCCAAATACAAGGGGTATAAGACTTTCACCCACCCTTTGTTTGATCTAGGACATATCATCAATTCATGACAGTCAAGATGCAACTTGAATTGTGATATGTTTAATTAATGTCCTGTATTTGTGGAAAATACATATATACATATATATTCTATACTGTCAGCTTGCCTTGTATTCACTTCATAATGTAGTGAATGTAGTTATTTGATTTTTAAACTGCTGTCCTTTCTCCTGGATGGAATTTCTGACGACTCTGCACAATCTTGGGATATTTTCTCTGGTTGGTAAGTTTATTGGTATTT
This sequence comes from Hylia prasina, assembly GCA_013397195.1. Taxonomy (NCBI): domain Eukaryota; kingdom Metazoa; phylum Chordata; class Aves; order Passeriformes; family Sylviidae; genus Hylia; species Hylia prasina. Next base: position 624,013 of record VYXD01011002.1, read on the forward strand.
GTACAACATGTAGAAGAAAAGCTTGCAATCTTACGGAAAAAAAATTCTGTGTCTACTTTTAGCGTAGGGTAAATTACCTTTAAAATGGAAGGAATTTTGGTTTTCATCTTTATAACGCATTTTTTTTTTTAGGTTATGTCTTTAGTGTAGCCTGTCATACTTCTTAGAGCTACATGATTGTTTCAGTCTTTAAGGTATAATTGCATACAGATGGAATGTAATATATAATAATAATGAATGTCTTGTATTTTTAAGAAAATTGCTCAGGTTCAAAAGCTTAGATTTAGCTAAATACGGGAACTTAATGTTTTGTGCCCAAAATACAGAAAAAGTAAATCCTTATTTGGGTTAGATGACACTTTATCAATGAAACAATACTTTGTCTTGCTATTGAGACCTCTTCATTTTCAGACTTTATTTTGTAGTTTAACTTTCTGTTCTTGATTTTTTTTGTGTAAGCAGTTCTTTACTGCCAGTATTTTGATCACAGGGTGTAATATCTTAAATTGTTTGCTGCTGGTTGGTGAATGAGTGTGTGCCTGAGCCTCAAGATTTGTAAAAAGAAAACGTAGGTTGAAATTCTGAGTGGGTTTACAAGAATTGTGTGTACTGCAGGTTATTGGCAGTTTGAGACTTTTGAGAAAAACATGATTGTTATCCCACCTGTTCTTCCTCCTTGGTCTGGAATACCACATAAATGTGTGCAGCAATCAGAGAGCCTGTTCATGGGCCTTTTAACTTTCAGCAGATTTTGTGTTTGTTTGTTTTGGGAGCCAGGGTCACACTCCCTTTACTTAAAGAGATTTTATAAAATGAAATTTAAATTGTGGTATTATGCTATTGTTAATGTGTTAGAATAATTTCAGAATCTTTAGGGCTGATCATGCGATATCTGATTTTTTTTTCATATTCATACAATGGTCTAGCAAGGTTGAATTATAACCTTTTTATATATTTATATCCATCTGTGTGTGTGTGCATACATATATATAGAGAGAGAGATATTACTATATTTTAAAATAATAGGATGAGAATCATGCAGCTACAGCAAAGCTTATCTTTGGCTCTCCAAACAAATTGTTCTTGATGTCAGATGCCCAGCCTCTTCTGTAGTTAATAACTTTCTCTTGGGGCTGCTGATGGTAGATAACACATTTTCCATAAGAGGTATTTTCCACTTTAAAGCATCATTTCACAAGGGCAACCCAATGTCCTTGTTTGAAGGAGGGCAAGGAGAATAGGTAGGTGTTGCTGAGCAGGTTAGAGGCCATCATTTGGCATAACTACATTCTCTTGTTTGGCATAACCACACAAGTGTGTTCTTGTTAGTGTCTCTCACTTCCCAGTCTTTCTTTCAGCATAAAGTGTTCAGATACCACCACTGGTAAGATACTAACCATAGCTTGTGCTCTCTCTGTGGGCTTGGGTGCATTAGATCTTGTATTGCCAAAACTGTTAAGAAATCTCCCTTTCCCTAGTCACATGGCCCAGCCTAGTAAGAGACTTTCATCTGAATCTGGATTGTTTCGTAGCAGCCACCAATTATGTCCTTAGAAGTAATTTGATCTCTTATATCCACCTGTCTGCTACAAAGTTTTCCTCTGTATTGTGGACTCATCTGGTTTTGTTTGCTTGTTTTCTCTTGTTGGACTTGAGTGACTCTTGTCATTAAAAAAAAAGGGAAGGGAAAAATCTCACCCAGATACTCCCACCTTTTTTCTACCACAAAATACCCTGAAGTTGCCTTGCCACTTCCAACATTTTCCTTCTCCAAGAAAACACAACTGGTGATCCAGTAAATAAATAAAACTAACATATTTACTTGCTCAGATATTCTAGGAGTGGCATTCACAAAATTTTTGCCTCCAAATACAATGGAGTTTCACAATATTTGATGAAACTTTATTCTTCTCATAATTCATGATACTTGTGTTAATGTTGAGGTTGGTAGAAGTGTCTTTATTTTACAGACTAAAATGTATTAAGTGCTTTATTCCTAGTAAAATTGTGACTGTATGTAACAAGAGATAGAATTACAGTAAGAGGTATATTTTTTTTTCTCCTCAGTTTAAAAACTTGTATTTTTGTACTACCAATTTAAATGTATGGCTTTGTTAGAGAGTTCAGAACACAGCTTAAGATGCAAAAATTGAATGGTGACTAAATGTGCTGGACACATCAAATAAAAGAAGCATTTTTCTGATTACACTAGATTCACATTGTTTATACTCATTTCTTTATTTTTATGAGCAATTGTATAGCTCCTTATCCAGTGGGGGTTTTTTTCATAAATAACATAAAATGAGGTGTTGCTCATGCTGAGGTTCCAAATGCACATGGGAGGAGCTGGATTTAGCTTGAAAGTGAAGCAATATTTTACTCAATTTTAATGAAATTATACCAGAACATGCCCAAATTAAAAAGGGTTTCTTCTCTAGGGGAGCAGGATTCACAGATACGGTGGGGTGGGGGAGGTTGGTGAGCCCTGTAATCCTCATTTGTATTTTGGAAATACTCCTGTGCTGTGCAGAACTGTACAGCAAGGTAGAGTTGTCCTTCTTTTGGTCAATCCTAAACCACTTTTTAATCCAGCAGTGAGGAGGCCCCTTATCCACATTGTTGGTGTGTCCAGGCTGGGATGAGGAGGGTGACAGGCTCTTGGAGACCGTGGCTCCTGCCAGGCATGGGAAGTTGATTCTGCCCACAGAGGGATTGCTTGGTTCATTTCCATTTGATGTTTAACTCTGAGGCTCTTGCACTTTGAGATGAACCAAAAGTACTTTTCATCTATCCAAGCTGCTGGATGTCAGCCAGTCCCTTCTTTCTAATGTTTTGGTTTGAACGTGGTGGAGAAGAATGTAAATGGATAATCCTCTGACTTTCTCCCTTGTAACTTGGGTCAGAAGTGAGAGAATGGTTTCTGAAGATAATATACTTTTCTGCCCTCCTCTTCTGTTTTGCCCACTTGATTTGAGAGGAGTTGAATGACCGTGAGGTTTTTGAAGGGCTGTAGGTGATACAGATCAGAATTTCAGAATTAGGAAGCTCAAATTCCAGATAGAAGAGTGAAGCAGGCATGCTGCCATACTCTCAGAGAAGAAGTGACATCAAAAGTGAGCATTAAAAGTTGAAATAGGGGTATTGTGGAGGGAAGAACAGAATTGGAGCTAGTAGAAAGAAGAAATTTGGAAGACAAAGAGAATGAAATAATGAAAATAAATTTTAAGTGAAGAAAAAGGAAAAACATGCTTAAGAAAATACATTAGGAAAAACAAAGGCAGAGTCAAAAAAAGGAAGACCATCATGTGGTGAAAAAGCCCCATGATATAAGAGCAAAGATCTGACACACAAATTAAGGAAATTTAATACCTAAAAAACTATATATTCTGTTAATGGAATAAAATAAAAGTTCGATGATTACACTGATGGAATTAAGTATTTTCTGATTAAGTAGGATTATCTCTGACCTGAGTTGATCTGCTCTTTTGGAAAGTCTGGTATCTGTGTGTCCAGTGAAGTGTGTTTTTTGTGTGAGTATTTTGTGGTCTTTAGGGATATTTAAAATGTTCCAAGAAATAAATAGTTAGATCTTTCTTCTTTTTGAATATAGGGAGCAACTAAACCTTGCTAAGCCAAATAAGGGGAATTACCAGAAGAGCAAAGGCAATTTTTATTTTCTTGTTTGCCTCCACTTTCCATTTGGTTTCTGTGAATCTGAAAGTGTGCCTTGTGTGTGCAAGTACTGTCATTGCAGTGAGCAGTTTTATTTCATTTGTCACGTCAAAGTTTTTCATGTTTGAACTTCTTAACAAGGCACAAAAAGTTTTTATGTAGCTCCAAGGAGATCTTTTATGCTGCAGCATTTAAAACTGGAAGTTCACTTTTGTTCTTGGTATGTCTTAAATGCTTTCTTGCATGTCCTTTAGCTGATGTTTTGATGTATAGGATGTTGTAAATGACTTCTCATAATTTGTGTCAGTCTTTAGGGGAGAAATCTTGCTTGGATACATGTTTGGGCAATTAATATCCACGTAATTCTGCATTCTGAAAGAAAAAAGAATGGTTCTGCAGCTTGTGCCCTGTTAGCTCATTTATATTTTACAAAACTGCACAGGGGAAGGAAAAGGTGATCTTAGAAAGGAAGATTCCATTTTTTGTATTTTTCAAGAGGGTTGAAGGACACTTGTTGCTGTCCTAAAATTTTAGGAGTCTGTTGCCTAGACACGGAGATTATGATCTTCCTGTTGTGTCAGGAGATAAAGGGCATGCTTTCAAAAATCCTCAATGCACAAAAGAACTGTCTTCTGAGCACCCAGAATGGAATTTCTCTAGGAGCTGATAAAAGAGGAGGAATTAGCAATTGTAGAGGGGTTTGTTGCTTCTCTTCTGTTGCAATGCATCCTCTCTATGTAAATCTGTACTGACATCCATTGTAGTAGCCCTTGGGTTTTAGTTGGTGGGGTTTTTTTGATTGTTTCTGGGTTTTTTGGTAGCACCAATTTCTTACTAGCTCTTAAGGGTTTTACTTATTTTAGTTTGGTTTAGCAGACTTTCCTCTCCTGAATCTATTGTAATAAATGGAAGTCTTCATAGACTATTATGTCTTCTGGTAATTGAAACTCTAATCTTAGGCTGTTAGCCCAGGCACTGTTTCTTCTTGAAAATAAAGTCTTCTTATCAACTTTTAGATAACACCCAAAAAGGATTTTTTCTTTCTTAATTTGTTTTGCTCAGACTTGGAATATTGTAGGCTCCTGGCAATACAAGAAACAATCCAATAAGTGTGTAAAATGCTATAAAACTTCTTTATAAAATACAACACACATGTGAAACATATAGTACAGTACAACATGCTAGTTTCATTTGCATTACTTAGGAAAACCTACCTAGGTATTTCTCACTAGTGGCATTGTCTACTCCAAATTTCAGACCATTCAACCCATGCCAAAAAAAGTCATACATGCAGCTACAATTTTGTGTTCTGTGTTTTGCAACAAAATAAGTGCATGTACCTAGTGAGTCATTGGAGAGAGTTGCTTTACTTCCTTGTGAAATATGCAGGGGACTAGAAATATTACTGAGGGAAATGTTCAGAGAAGCTTTAATTGCCAGTTGCTAAAATCTGAGCAGTACAGAGCTCTTGGCTCTGTCTCTGAAAGCATGAGACAGGATCTTCTGCAGTATTCAGAGAGGAGGAATTACAGGTAAGTAATTTGCTTTTGTAGTACTGCAATTTAAGGAAGGATGAAGTAAGGCATTTGATCCCACTGATTAAAATCTGCATACAAATTTTGGTATAAACCTATGTGTTCTTCATAGGAGAGAAGCGTGTCTACCTATCACTGCCCAGACCAGGGGTAAGTTGCTTTTGGGTTTGTTGTGTTTATTTTATATCTGCTGTTCTCTGTTTGAGTTTTTTCCCTTCTTTCCCTGTCAAAACTTGATGGAGACATAACAATATCTTGGTAACATGCATCCTGACTGGATGGCTGACAGTAAAATATCAAAGTTTGTCAATTTATTAAATGAATAATAAACAGACTGAAGACCAATGTAACTAGTTAGGTAATGTGCTTTAATTACTTTGATTGTACACAAACTTCAATTCCTGTTCATTAATTTTTTACCACATACTCTACTGTCATGCTATATAATAAAAAAGTGCATTATTGTTATTAAAACAGTAGGAATATGCTGAAATATGGTGAAAATTAAAGAAAAAATAAATCATACTACCAAGACCTAACATTGTAACCTGAGTTAACCTATTTGGAACAAGGGTTCATGTTCGAGCCTGTTGTAGCCTCTTTAAATAATGGGTTCTTGTTTCCTTCTTTGATCTTAAGCGTGTTTAATGTAGAGAAAAAAGTTAACACCAAATACCCAATTTTTAGGTGTGAGGTATTTAACATCCTTAGCTGATTATAATTGATTTTGCTTTGTTTCTGAGAGCATCTGTGTGTTAGGAAGCCTCCTAAACCTTTTAAATGTCATGTAATAAGTCATTTGATCCACTTGCTATGAACTGAATTTTTCCATGGGTAGGAAAAAGGGAAAGAATGGTATCAAAAGATACAGTAAACTCTAGCTTGTTTCTTTCTCTCCTTGCTTTCTTTCCTTAACCTGTACTGTTGAGGAATTTGGGTTTGAAATGGTCCTCTTGTCTCCATGTCTTCTGTTGTGCAATTCTACGGCTTCAAACACAATACAACTTCTGACCCTTAATGAAAAGAGAAAAGCTTTATAAATTCAGTATTTTTAAAGACGTTGTATAAATCCAAACTGCAGATTTAAATAGAATATGTTAGGCTGCATGAGCATGGCTGAATTTCACAGTTATGGGACGAAATATTGAAACTTTGGATAGGGTTTCTGTCCCTGATCAGTTTGACCAAGACACATAGCTTCTGGACTTCATAATTTAGAGATTAAATGTTGGCAGTCAGAGTCCCACTTATGGATTCATATGTTTTTAAAAATACTTCAATAAAAATTTTGTGGTCAGCATTTAGACAGTCCTGGTTTTTTATAGTTTGAAAGGTTGCTGGTTCTTTTTGAGTTTTGCAAGATAGATACTATTGTGGGGAGTTACAAATGCACAGTTTGAAAGTAGACAGAAAATGTAGATTGCATCCTCAGGACAGCAGAGTTTCTTCACAGAGTAATTTCTTTGCCTAGCTGGTGCTCTGAGCTTTGGAACTGCCCCTCTTCCTGGTGCTGTTTCTCTCAGCAGAGCCTCTCCTCCCACTACTGCCAGCACAGATCTGCTGTGCCTGGCGGACGCCCACGCTGTCCCTGCACAGGGGCCACACTGTTCCTGCCAATCTAATTAGATCACAATTTTGTTACATCTGTTTAATTGCTGTTTGCTGGTAATGAGTGGCACCCTAGACCATGCTGTAGATGAGGACCAGAGCAGCAGTGATGATTCATGTGTGTACTCAATGCATATTTTTTCTCTGTGGTTTAAAGTGTCGAATCATGTTTTAAAAGCAGCATCTACTGATCTGACTTTTAACAATAGCACTATTCAAATAATGCAAATGAACACTAGAGTGGAGAAAACTGCAAAAACATTCTGAGGTTTCTTCAGTTATTTGTGAATGGAAAAACTTATTTGTTGTCACCAGTGCTGATTTTCTTGAGTATCCTTCACTCTGCAGGTTAAATATTTGCCATACCTTCTAGTCCAAAGTTTGTGCTTACAAACAAATCTAGTTTGGTTTTGTCTTCCTTTCTTCATTTAAGACACTGCCTTAAAAATAGCATTTCTGAAATGGCATTTCTAATGCAGTATAGTCAAATCACAATTAGGAGTATTAGTCCTTTATGCTAAATGTTTCTATATGAGATCAGCATTTCTAATACATAGGCAGAATTGCAGTGTCTAATCTGGGTAGACATTCATAAGATTCAGAATATTTAAACATTTTTGGATGGGAAAAGAGAAATGGCAGAAAGCTAAATTGAGTACCAAATTGCACTACAAACTTCAGTATGAGTACTTCTGCTCAGATTCTTGAAGTGAGAAATGGAGATGGCACCTGAATCTCATTTCTGATGCTTTCACAATGAACAGTGTTGTTTCTAGGTTATTTTTTCCCCTGCAGGCATTACTGAGCCTAATTTGCCCAAGTACTCCCACTAATGAATAGCAGCAGATTTTTTTCAGAGTTTTTCAGAATCTCAGACAAGGCTCTCAGTTGGGCACTGAGATTATCCAGCTTCCTCCTGTGCCTCACACCTCTCCAAGTTATGACACCAACTTTGTGCTATTCCTCTGCTGTCCAGTGGTTTCTGAATGCGGACTGTGCCTCCCATTTCTGGTGCTTTTGCGGTCTTTGCACAGTGGCAGCACCAGCACACGAAATTAAAGCCAAGAAAGCAAATAATTATGAAATAAATGATGAATTGCTGCCTAAGTGTGTCATGCAGTTGGCAAGCACTGTCTTACCAGGTAGTCCCTTCACATCAGTCCCACTAATTACTGTTTAATCTGAGGCAATATTTGGCTTGCAGCCAGTCTGATATTTTGGATAGTTCATTACTTGAATAAAATAAGGAAACCCATTAAAAGAGCACAGTGTCAGTATTTGTTTACAGCTGCTTACCCAGAGTGACAGAGAATAATGGGCTGCCTCCTCCCACCAGCATTCCTATGGGTTGTAGCCTACATCAACTTGCTATTAGCCAAATCAGCATCCTTGTTATATCAGAACCATCAGTAATAGAAAAATCAGTGCAGGAGTACTTGCTTAAGACTGTTTAGTCCTGAGTAGTATTGAGGATTTACAGGGTAAAGGGAAGATACTGTATTACATTAGGAAGTGAAGCCTGAGAACTGTGGAAGAGGTCTTTCCCTTGCAATTTCAGGGCATCTGCACCTGCCATTTGAGGACAGACAGATCAGAACAGGTTCTCAGTTCCTGCTGAGATGTTTGCTTGAACCTCTGGAATTCTCCTGCAAAGAGTCTCCTGCATATTTCTCTGAATATAGAGCTACCTCTTTAAGATTTGCTAGTAAAATGATTACCAATTCCTTTTATTTAAAAATATTATTTTTTGTTTGAAACAGAAGCATAATGCAAATCTGAAAGCATTAAAGCCAGTCAAACTAGATACTGAGGTAAGATGCCATCATTTTAGTAAAAAAACTCCTTTCATATTTTTACCTTGTCTGAAGAATATGTTTTTAAGTGCCATAAATATGGTTACCATTTACAGGAACAGGCGAAAATTGCAAAACTTGGATTAGAATTGCACCTGCTAACTGCTGATGTGGATTCTGAGACAGAGAAATGGGAGGATCAGGAGAATGAGATTGTGCAACATGGGCAAGGCATGTCAAGTATGGCCTACTCCATGTATTTATTTACCAGGTAATTACACTGCACGTGGCAAATTTTGGTGGGGAAAAGAGCATTAACAGTGTTTATAAGAAAGAACAAATTTCATTTTCAGAGCATCACAGGGACCCATTTAGAAAAGAACTTGATTCTGTTTGTAGGCTTTATAAATTTTTGTAAATTTCTAAGCTGTTTAAAAACCGCCTAATTTTAAATCCCCCTTTTATTTTTAAAGGGCTAAACACCTGTGTGGTTGGAGGGCATCTATTTAAATGTCCCTTGTTTTCCATTTTAAAAGAGAAAACATTTTAAGAAGTATGTTCATAAATACTTTGAAAATTAAGGCAATTAAAGCACAAGTATATACCTGTAGATGAGATATAACTGTAGATGAGAATTACTGATCCTTGCTGTACTGAAAAGTGTTTATCTGGCCCTTGCCTGTGCAATGTCAGATTTCTTACTTGAAGAATTTAGGTTTGCTTGGGGATTTTTTTACCAGAGTTGAGATTTTTTTACCTACTAGTCCAATTATGCTCAGTATGCCAAAGATGTAGATTTCTAGTCTTGTTCAGCTTATGAGAACTGAGCCATTGTTAATTCCCCAACCGTGCTGTAGCTACCGAGGTGTTTGTGTAATATTTTTAATGCAGTTCCTGTAGGTAGTTATTGTTGTGCCTAGTATCTTTTAAAAGACTGATATTTACAATTCACTGGTGTGAACTATAAAATGTTCACTGGTGAGATTAATTTTTTTAAGCAGTAACTGAAATAATTTGCAGTTTATAAATGGCATATCTTCTGCTTTTGTTATTTCCCACAGAGGAGAAGGACTCCTGAAAACTACTCAAGATTTATTTCATCAGGCAGAGGTAATGTATTTTTAACAAAATAGGACATAGACACTCTGAGTGAAGCCAAACAGGAACTTCAGTGTCTGATTCCTCATAAATAAGTACAGTGTACCATGAATCAACTGGCAGCTGTAGATTTTGAGCAGCCTGACTCTGGTGTATATCCTGAAAGTGAACTTCCCAGTGTTCCAGCAGTAGCTTCAGACAGGATGATTACACTGGTAGATTCCAGCTAGGAGGAGGGATAGCAAACTGGCATTATGGCAAATACAGTGGACTTCAGCACATTAGTAGTATTGGTTGTGTCACTCAGCTCAGTCCCTGCCAGTGTTAACAGATACTAAATCCTAGCCTGAGCACAATGAGAAAGAAAGATGTAAAAACTTGCACAATGCAAACAGAAGACAAGGGCTCAAATGAAGGGATGTGGGATGCTATTTCCAGGATGTGTGCCGGTGTGTAACAGGATACTGGTTACCTTTGAAAGGACAATAAAACTGGGCAGGTGTCATCTACCCACAAAACATTTGTGAGCTGCCACACTGCAAAAAATAATTGGAAGTGGGGGGTTTTGTTATATGTAAAGGGAAAGCCTTTAAACTCTGCTTACTGTGAGGGTGGCAGTTTGTAGTGTAGGTTGTTATTTCAGAAGTCACTGCAAACTGCTGACTTGTGAATTATAGACATATGCAATTATTACAAGTATTTCTTGCTACCTTTTTACTTAAAAGCACACTATTAAAACAGGAGGGGAAAAGCCTTACCTTCTGTTGTGATTCATTTTGTTACATGCTTTCTCCTCTCAGATTTTTGCCACAGAGGGCACAAAGCTTGCTTCAGCTCTTCATGCTCTTTCTGATCAGGTGATGTATCTTATGACATCAGTGATACTGCTTAGAAGTTGCTTGTCCTTAACTCAAATGTTGGAGTCTTTAACACAGTGTTATTTTGTCTTCCTGGACCACGTACCAGGTACATGATGACAAGCCTTTGCTTCTGTTGGAGGCTGAAAAACTCATCTCTATGTGCAAGCAGCTCCAGATAACAGCTAAAGCTTCTGCTCAGGGTAAAAGTGCTACATTTACAAAGGTAAGGTAAAAATTATATATATTTTCCAAAGTAACACCTAACTTGTTTTGAAATAATTTACTTATTTATGCTCCAGTTAAAATATGGAACTAGGTTGCAGTAGTACTGTAATCCACTAGAACTCCATTCAGATAAAGAGGAACTGTAATTACATGTACCTCAGTATGGACTTCAGGGATCAAAATTTTAATGAAGAGGTAATATGTATTTCTGTCACTGTAATAATTGCTGTTATCATTGTTACTGATGATTAACACAAATTTAACAAATTCCAAACCCCCAACTCCACTACTGAGACACATTTGGTTCCCATTAGGTAGCGTCTACCCTGGACTGCCCAGATTTTTTTTCCAATATTCATATTTGCTATAAATACATAGACAGCTGCCATGGAAGTTTCATCACTGTTAACACAAGAAGTACATCTGCAAGGATCAGAGGGGATCAGTATCCCTGAGCCAGCAGTGATCAATGTGAGCAAGACCATTTCCAAGCACCTGGATGTTTGTTTCCAGTTGGCTGTGGAAAAGGTGTTTCAGTTTTACAGCAGGGTGTGAAATTGGCTAAAGCATGCAAGCCAAACTGAGCACCTTGGGGCTACTGCGTGGTTTCACACTCTCTATATGAAATGGGAACTCCCGTCTGTTTATGCAGTGCAGATGTATAATAGGCTCTCAAATTAATGTTCAAGGGCTCAGACTTGTGACCTGTGCTGAGTGTTAAGATTCAAGGTAACTTCTAGTGTAACATGAAACTAAGGCTTAGATGGCTTTCTAAATTATGTTGGCAAGACATAAAACAAAAGGAAAACCATGAAGAATTGTGATGATTCATACTTAGATCATAAGAGCTCCTTTCCAAGAGACTCCTGTTACTGTTTAATATTATATTATTAGTAGTTCATTCTCTTGGCATGTGTCTGCATCATAGCTCAAGTTGTGCTTAACAGAAGAGATGCTCTTGTTTTACATGTACTATACAGAAAAATTTTAAAAAATGTAGGCAAACTCATTTGATTAGGAGATATTTCAGAAGGACAAAAGATCAAAGCAGATCACCATCTCATGCCAAAAACAACTGCCTAACACAAGTATTGAGTGATATTACTCTACTATTAATTGTCTTGTTTAGGTTGATGCATGCATTCTGAAAACAAGGAATGTGATGACTCTCTTATGTCAACTTCTTCCACTTTGCTGCAAATTACTGAGAAAGGTGAATACTTGCTTAATCTGCACTATTTAAAAGTTTTGGGGTTTGTTTGGTTGGGTTGGTTGGTTGTGTTTAAGAAATCTTTCTTATATATATACACAGAATAAAGCGGGAAATGGTTGTCTTAAGCCTGCTCCACCATGGAAAGAAGACAGAATACGAACTGGTACAAATGCACGTACTCCCGAAAGAAGGGTGGACACATTTGGCATCAAGTCTTTAGAAAATCATGTAACAAACATGACGTTTCTAGAGAGCAAGTAATCATAGCACTGAGAAATGCAGAAACTCCCACTTAAGAATAACACTTGCTGAAATTTCAATACTGCTTTCTTTTGTGGAAAGTCAAGCCAGGTTAATTTGATATAAAACTGTTGACCTTTGTCACATCTAATAGATGTCCCATTACTTAGCCATTAAAACACCAGCTAGTATAAATGCTCTGTATTTTTATAATGTGAATGCCTTTCCTATGCTCACTGTTGATATCGATTTTGTAATTAATGCTTATGAATGTCTTAATGGATGTGTCAACCCAAAGATGCTGCTAATAGACATTTTATGTAAAGACCCCTGTGCTGCATATGCTATATGTAACACTACTGTTGAAGTCTGTAAACTCATCTCTGGCCTATTTCAGTCTATGTATTTGAAAAAGCAGAATCAGGAATATAGTCTGAAAGGCTGTGGCCTGAAGCACTGAAATGTTACCTTAGTTACAAGTTATACCTGCAATGAAGTAGTCCTAGGGGAAAAAAAACCCTCTTTCAATAGCTACACCCCTGAATTTTCATCTTGAAATGATTCATCTCTACAAAAAGTGTATTTCTAGATGATTAATGGTCTCAAATCCTTTTTCTTTTACCCTATTTGTAGATGGTAGTTGTTGCTTTCTTTTTTTATTAACTTACTGAGCAGAATTTGAGTTGCCTGTAGAGCCACTGAAGTATTATGCAGACTTGACATTATGCCATTTAAAACTTCAGAAAGTAGATACTGATTATTACAAAATTCTGTACAAAGGGCATTACTGGACTTCAGGATACTAAGAAAGTACAACTTGGTGTGAAATACGTATTTTCAAGTTTATCTGCTCTTTGTACATAGGCTTTTGTTGCATTTTTATTTTCCATTCACCTGTGTCAAACTCCATATTGTATTCATTTAGTTAAATTACATGATAGCTAAATGATACGATTTTTCTATATGTACTATGCTTGCATAAGCAGAAGCAAAGCTGATTGTGGAACATAAATAATCTCCAACATGTCATTCTGAGTTTATATAAAAACCTGTAGTGCTAGAATACAGAGAAAAAGAAAAAATTTACATTAAGTTTTTACAGAAACTTTAATATACAAACTATTTGAACTGATTTATTCTTTTATGAATCAAGGAGTTTAGTTTCACTTTTAAAAACCGGCACTGGGCCTTTTCAGTACTATAAAACTCACAGTGTACAATAAAAGCCACTTATTTAGTATTAAACACAGACAGGAAGTGTAGAATTGATTTCATGAAGCAGAACCGCGGCGTTTCAACAAAACTTCCTCATACTCCTTCTGTGTCAGAAGTCCCTGAGTTATACTCTTGCTTTCTTCAAATTTGGGTAGAACCACTGCAATGTACCCCTCAGTTGATGGCTGAAAAGCAAGACTGAAGTTAGCAGTGAAATAAAAGCTGAAAAATAAAGAACAAGAAAGTGTCTTACCTTTTCTTGCAGAAGAGCAGGATTACTAAGGATGTTCTCGTTCACTTCAATCAGCCGCCCTCGTATGCAACTGCAAAAGTGTTCAGATTCTGTAGATGTGTGTGGTATGTCAAGGTAACAAAAATATGGGAAAAACCCTACCTGTAAATAGTGTATTCTTCTCCATCTGATGAAGATATCCTGCACAGAGGGGCAAGTTCTGTTAAAAACTGAGCTCCCTGTATTTGGAAAATAAATAAACAAGTCTGTAGTTTTAATTACACACATCTTCTAAAAGTATTACCATCAGCAATGTCTAAAAGGAAGGATGTCAGGTCATTCCAAGTTCCTGAGCTGTGCTTCCCTACAGAAGGGAAGATGCCAACTTAGTTATGTACACATATCAAAAAGAAGCTTGTTACAAGCATACAGATTTAGTCATAAATAAGTTTCTTGCAGACTAGCAAACTTGTATTTTGGTGAGACTGAAGTTAGGGGAGCAAGGAGATGCAGTTTAACTTCCTTACACCACTGATTTTGGTGCAAGCAAGTTAAACTGCACCTTCAAAAACCCACCACTCTGAGCTGGCCCATCTGCTTGAAAAAAACAGTAGTCTCCAACTCCTTTACATCTCCTTGGAAATAATTTTTTTTATTTATTTCAGGGATGTGTATGTCCCTCTGTACACTACCACAAAAATTAGTAGAAGTGAGTGGTTTGAGCAACACTGGAAACCACCAGTGCTGTAGGAGCACTGCATGACCCTGGCTGGGACAGTCAGGCAGGCACCTCTTGAGGAAGTTTAAATTCTTCAAGTGCAGAGGGGCTGGTCTTAAGTGAAATACAAAAGCAACCTGCTTGTTTTCTATCCAAGAAAGGACAGAAATATCTCAGGCAGTGTGAGAGATTAAACTGAAAATTAAGGCAATCAAAAAGCCATACCCTTTTTGACTTCCCAGAGACCTTATTCTGAAGTCTGCTACAGTTTGCACTGATTTGGTAATTAATGTTTTTAATTGTTTTCCCACTTTGAAGAAGAGGGTGGGCTTCTGCCAAGGTGATGACACAGATTCTGAAAAAAAAAAAAAAAAATTATTCCACTCTAGTTGTAAAAAATCATGTTTGTGTTCCAAGCAAGTCCCACAACTTTCTCTTCCTACCTTACTTGACGCCTGGTGTACCAAACTGAATGAAAAAGGCATTCTGACCTAAAGCCACTCCCACAGAAAATGCTTCATTTTGAGATACCAGACTGGACTGTCAAAAGCCTTACACTTCTTACTAAAACAGATCCACTGCTTTCAAATAAGCCAGTGCTGCTCTATCTGTTGTACCCCAAGAGAGCATGGCTGGTTCATTTCAGCCAGTAGCTGAAGCAGGTACTCAGGTTAAGACAAGTAAAACACAGTGTACTTTTGTCACAAAATGTAACACAAAGCAGTGTTTCTCAACAGCTAAAGGCCCTTTGTGGAGAACAGTTACAGCTGATGAATCCTTTGGTAGTCTGGGCCTTAGTTAACTTGGTGCTTGCATTTCATTTTTTTCTAAAGGAGGGTTATTTCTTACCATGACATTGGACAGTTTGAGAAAAGCCCAGCTGAAGAGACTAGGCCTGCCTGGCCTAGAACCATGCCTAATGCACAGGCATGATCTTGCCAGTAAATGAAGAGTGGAAGCTGTTCTGTTTGAGAGTATAAAACCTACAGCAAGCACCAGAATCAACAGAAGAGTAACTGCAGAGAAAACCAGGGCACAGAACCAGATCTCTCCCTGTGGATGCAATATCCATCTCCCCATACTCCTCCTGGGGAGTTGTGGCTGCGCAGCTCCCACAAGAGGGAGCTGGATCCTGGTGAATGCACCCAGCATGTCCTAGCAGCAAAGCTACCCCCCTTCACTCCAGCCTCCTTCTAAGGGGAAGACAAATTATCTTCGAGCTGTCACCTGATGGAGCTGAGACCTCACAAAACAAAAAATGAAGAGGCAACTTTACACTGCCTAGAAACAGCAAACTGAGCCACAGCCCCATACATAAGAATGGTAAAATACTTTACAGAACATCTTGCTAAGCTGCTGTGGAATCCAAGAGTCCTGATATTTCAGAATTGAAAGTAGCAGAACAGTGTTCATAGACAATTGAACAAATCAATACGATTTAAACTACTGATTTTACTAAATATAAGGTTACTAATCTCAAGTGTCTGATATAAACAGACACTTGAGATTAGTAACCTCATATTTAGTATTCAATACAAAAGGAAGGGTGTCCTTCCTTGCTGTTACTGTCACACCTGTTATTTGAAGGTACTCTGGTTTCCCTTTTGAAAGAATTGAGGAAGGACTGCAGGAAACAGCCACAGAGAAGCTCCAACTCCAAAGGCTACAGCCAGGTGATGCTTCTGCCCTGTGCCAAGCATGTCCTTCCTTTTACTCTGAATTCCTAGAGCACACAACTCACTGGGAACAAAAAGGCTGCCTCACGTTCCCTCAACCCATGAGCCACTGGCCCTGCCAGGGTTTGTGTGGACAGTGGTTAGGTTCTGTTCTTCCCTCAGGGACTAAATACCCCAGAAATGTTCCTGCTGCCCTAACAGGCTGCAGGAGGGGGAGGTAAGGTATGAAAGGAGACTCCACATCGGGTACTGGCTGATTTACTCCAAATAACTGGATATCAGCTACGTCCAAGCACAAACAAGACACTCCCCCTTGCCTCCACCATCCATTAGTGTCCACATGAACAAGGAAAAGCAATTAAGTTTTATCTAGAAAAACCTGAATGTTTGTTCTAACTGGAGGAGTTCAAGTTAAACAGACTCCTTCAAAATGTCATTATGGAAAGGCCTTTTGGAACGTTGCTCTTCTGCTACTGATGATCACAGAATTAATTAGGTTAGAAAAGACCTCTGAGATCGAGTCCAGCCTACGACTGAACACCACCGTGTTAACTAGAGCATGGCACTGAGCACCACGTCCCGTCTTTTCCATGAACACCCCTAGGGACGGTGTATGGGCCCTTTCAGCAGGAGAGGGAGCGAGGGCAGCACCACGGACACTGCTGAGCAGTGCGGGTGGGGTGTGGGGGTCCGTCAGGGGGGAAGAGGCCAAGCCTCACTGTTTCTCAGTGGAGCAGCAATTAAGGATGGGGAGGCCAATCTGTCACTCTCCCGGACAACGCAGGCTCGCCCGGTGCTGTGTCCCAGGCCGGCCCTGTCCGTGTCCCGCCTGCTGCGGCCACCGCCGCTCCCTCCGCTGCGGCGGCGGCGCCCCGGCCGAGCGCAGCCCGATGCCTCCCGAGCGCCGGGCGGGCAGAGGGGGACCGCGGCTCCCGCCGGCCACTCGCCTGTTGGAGTGCTGCAGCACGCAGAAATCCTC
>VYXD01011002.1:641103-707680 GCA_013397195.1 Hylia prasina
ATACAGTATTGCCTTTTTTCTTTTCTCTTTTCTTTGGTGTGTTTTGTTTGTTTGTTTGTTTTTTGTTTTGTTTTTTTCTCCCTCGAGGCTGTAACATCTCTCGCCGTATCCACATGACTGAGAAAAACGCTCAGACGCCTGCAGTTTGGTTCAGTGGTTTATTTTCTCTAGCACAAGCAATACAGTAACAGCTACAGTGATCATATATACACACACCAAAAAGTACTTTAAATTAAAAAAAAAAAAACCAAACAAAAAACAAACAAAAAAAAAACCCCCACCCCACCTTCCATTAAAACATCTCATCTTTTTGTTTCCTGCTTGTGAAAACAGAACAATCCATTTTTTCCACAGAGATTTTAATTGCACTGGTGTCTCAGTTCAGGCAGCAGGAGAGCCTCTGTTAATTCCACTTCAGCCTTTGAATTCAGTTTCAGCCTGGGTTGTGCTTTATACAAACATAAAAGAGCTGCATTCCCACAACACACGTGGCATCACATTTAGGCACAAAGGATGCAGAGAAACCGTACCAAGCACCTGATCCCCACAGGCCAGGCAGGAGAGAACTTGAGAACCTCCACATCTTTGCTCTGACTCCTGCTGCCCACCTCTTCCATAAAAATACAGGCCAAAACCATTAGAATATGTTATAGAAAAAAAAACCAAAACAAAATTGATTCCAGCATTGTTTGCCTATTTTGTTTACCAGCATCTAGCACAGGCACTAAAGGCAGCTGTAACAGCATAAAAATCAAGGTCTATACCATTAATTATTAAGCTACAGACAGATACACAAAGCAGACACTTGCATTTATTACCCAGAGTAGCCAGGCACATTAAAAACTGCTGCAGAAAAATATATGCATAAAATTAAAAGGCTACTTAGAGGCTCTGCCCCACCAGTTTGCCAAACCATGAGTATTTCCAACTTGAGTGCATTGCAACAGATGCAGGTTCTACTTTATAAGGATGACAAAGAAAAACAAAAACAAAGCAAACAAACCAACTCAAAACAAACAAAAAGAACAACCAACCTTTTGTCACCCTGCTGATACAAAATTACAGCAAGTTTTAGTCTGTAGCCTCCTCAGTTATCAGTTTGGACAGCTGCCTGTCATGGACATTTCTCCATCAGTGATTGAAGAGCACGGAATGGGTGGAATATGCTTGTGTGCAGGATAAAGACATTTCTGCACACATGCTCCAAAGGCAATTAATTTTTCTTATTCTTAAATCAGCAATGTGTTTAGATATGTGGATATTTTAATGTCAGTAGAGTATATCAAAAGCCAGGCAAGAACCCACTGGAAACACTGAAATTTGTAGATCTATCTCCATCATTTAGTCATTGATCTTAAAATCTCTTGAACAACAGTAGGCTACCTGCCCACTGCCTATGTCTTATCCAGACAAGAGAAGTCCAGCTGAACTGGCAGCTATTATGGTTGTAGGCTAACAGAAACCAACAGTGAAAAATTCAAAACAAACTGAGCTCATCCAGGTATGAAATCCCCCAAGACTACAGAGATGCCCCATTTCTGTAGCCAGGATTGTGGTGCAGAAGGTGGAAGCCCCATGGGCTGAAGTGCACTGCATTTATGGAGTTTCCCCAAACCATGGGTAGACACCATGCCCAAGCCCTAAAAGGCCCTCTAGGACACAGGGATGCATTAGGAGAGCTGAAGGAAGTACACCTTTCTCAACCCCTGGCTTCAAAGGAGGTACAGAACAGGATTTCATCACTGTGAGAAGAAAAGTAAATATCAACCTTGCTAACTTGAGGAAAGGCTGAAGGAGGAGAAGCTATTAGTCCACTGGCTGCAAAAATTCTTGTGGTAACTATTTCTCATCTCCTACAACCCCTCAAACCTCTCAATTAATTGAAAACATCTGTTTCTGAGGTGATAGAATGGTTCCTAGCTTCCATTCTATCACAGACCAACAAACTGTTTTAACCTGTCATACATGGTATCTTTAAACATTTCTCTTGTTGAAGCTTTTTATTCAGCTCATGCTTTGAAGCAGTGGATCAAAAATAGGTTCTAATTGTTTTACTTCTCGGATTTTTAAAGCTAGCTACTAAGATAGGATAACTCTATTATTTATTCATCATTAAACAACTTTGACATGTTCACCTTCCCTGCAAATGTAGAATTTATTTTGCTATTGGTTTCTTCAGCCTTCTTTTTTCAGTGACATTCAGGGTGGTTAAACATATTAAAACTGCAGGCTTAAACTACATACTTTAGTATACACTTATTATCCTTAACACACTGCTTCTCTAGATATGCTACCAAAGAAATTTTGTTATTTTGGATTTCTCACTTTTAGTTCTTGCAAAAAATATAGCCCAGGTTTGTGTGCAATCACACTGAACTAGAAGTAGGCAGCTCTCCCACTCAGCTCATTTTCCCAAAGTAAATCAACACTTTACTTCAGGAAGCTGTTGTAGGAAATGACTGTTTATCTCAGCCTGTAGCAATCCTCCCCCTTGATATCAAACAGGCTTTAATACACCTTTGTCACTTCAGGCAGTGTAAGTGGGATACAGCACTGCTTTGAAAGATGGAATTCCATCTTTCAAAAGCACTGCTTTTTGATGGAATTCACATATCTTAAAGCTTTGACAATTTAAGAGCTGGACTTTTGTTGTTGATTTGAGAAATCAATGAAGAGCAACTCATATCAGAAGGGATGAAAGAAGTTAAACATTTGATGTAAACACTTAGAACATGGTTTTACATTCGTTTGGAGTAGGAACCAACTGGAATAAGACACAGGAATCCACAAGTTATTGAGAACCAGCACTACCAGAAAGGATGGAATGGACTTATTTGCCTTTCTGTATAAGCCAGGTGGATGCAGAAGAGATGAGTTTTTACCGTTGTATCCACTGATTTTAGTTGTGCTAAAATAAAAACCACTGTTGTTTTACCTCTCTAAACCAACAAAACCACTGAAGTAAAAAACATTACATATTATTACATACAGTAAATAAATTCAGTAAAAAAACCCCTAGCCCTGCCAAATAATACAGAAAATACAAATAATATAGATTTGGCCATGTTTTACTAAGTACCACTTTCCACAGTACCATAAGCAATGCTAAATCCCAAGTACAAAAAAACCACAAAAACAAACAAACAAACAAAATCCCAACAAACCCCAAACTTTACAGTGTTCCTTTCTATCAGGTAAGAAGGGAGGGAAGTACACAACAACAAAGCACACCAATAAAAATATCTAGTCTATATCAAATGTACCTTTCCAACAAGGAAATTCATAGGAAAAAAACCCTATCACTTATAATTTAACACCAAGGTGTCTTCCTGGCAACCAGGATTACAAGTTTATGCTGAATACAATCTTATGTTCAAATACTGAGATAAGCAGCATTATCCCAAAACCCAGGAGAATCCCAGCATTCTGTAACAGGAAGTATCCCCACCGGCTGCATCCATGGTCACTGGCATCATTGTGGAGCATTTCAGGTACCTAAACAAACAAGAAAGTGTTAAGTGCCTTCATAGGAAACACTTGCTTCAAATCATTAATTCTTAAGCTGTGTTACACAAGATTCAAATAGGTCTAGGCACTTACCATATCCACAAGAGCCACATACATGAACAAGCCAGCAGTAAGTGCAAATATCCACATTGAAACGTTGTCTGCATAGTGGCCAATAAGGATCCCAGTTGCCATACCAAGATAGGCCAGCATAGCTGACAGAGCGTTATAAAGCACAGCTTGCTTGACAGTCATACCAGCTTTTAGAAGGACAGCAAAATCTCCTGTAACACAGAAAATAAAAACAAGATGAAGTTTTCATTCTTGGCTAAGTACTGTAGTGTTGTCTTACAGTTCTCTTACAGGATTACTAAGCTACTTTTATGCTGTCTTTTGCCCTTTTTCCTTCACAAAAGCAGAAATCACTGAGGGACAGAAACTTAAAGGGTGCATATGAACAACACCACAGCAGCAAATACCATAAGTTTGTAACTTAAAAGTCTTTGTATTTTTGGAAGAAGCAGCTTTTTGCTGAATCACAGAACATTCTGACTTGGAAAGGACCTACAAGGATCATCAAGTCTAACTCCTGGCCCTGCACAGGACAGCCCAAGAGTCACACCATGTGCCTGAGAGCATCGTCCAAACACTCCTTGAATGCTCAGCCTTGGTGCTGTGACCACTTCCCTGAAGAGCCCATTCCAGTGCCCCAACACCCTCTGAGTGATAAACCTTTTCCTGATATCCAACCTATACCTTTCCTGACACAGCTTCAGGCCATTCCCTTGGGTCCTGTCACAGGACAGAAGAGATCAGTGCCTTACCCTTGTCTTCTCCTCATGAGAAAGCTGTAGAGTGCAATGAGGTCTCCCCTCAGTCTCCTCCAGGCTGAACAGACCAAGTGGCCTCAGCCACTCCTCACATGGCTTCCCCTCAAGGTCCTTCACCACCCTCCCCGCCCTCCTTTGGATGGTCTCTAATAGCTTCATATCCTCAAGCAGTTTGAATTTAAACCACCAGTGTAAAATGCTGCAGTACCTGATATGCCTGAGTGTTCATAAAATAAAATATTCCCACTCAACTGCATATTTAATTTATTATCCTCTTTGTACTTTTAATCTGTTTTATAAATTAAAAATAATTTCTTTATTAATTTCTGCAAATGATCCTTAACATCTTATTTTTATTTGAAGGAATGATAGACCACCAGCCAGAAACAGATTTTCTGTAATTCAGAACATATTTTTTCTAAACCAGAGTAATATAAGCTTATTATTTGAAAATAAAATGGATTCTTTATAAGTTATCTCCAGTTAAGTAAACAAAAGCAATTTTCAAAGCTGATTTGAGTAATGTGTAACAACAGCTTTTCCTACAAGCTATTGCAATCAGGATGAACTGGTATATTAAAAACATTGCTTAGCATTAACAACAATGATACAATTTTATTCCCAGCTAACTTCAACTACTCCCATTTGTTTCAATTTTTCTATGCCACTTCATGTCCTCTGGTAAAGAAGGTATTTCCTGTCATGTTTTCTGTTCTGATTAAAGTATGATTTAAATTTTAAAAGATTTTTCTTATTTCTAAAACCAACAGAACAGCTGAATCTAAAATTCTTAGGTTCATAAGATGAATTTACTTCTTATATCTGAACTAAAAACATTTAGTACATGTAATTAATACAAGTTCCATAATTAGTATGAACAAGACTCAATTCTTCCCAACCCATAAAATCAGGTATGTTTTCTCCACAATAAAGTATTTCTGTATAACATTACTGTACAAATATATCAAACTGTTTATATAGAGGGAGTTTAATGTTTACACATACTGGTTTACAAGCTCCATTAAATGAAACTGAATGTTCTCCCTTCTGGGGAACTAAACCTTGAAAAAAGTGAAAGCAAACTGTTCTTTCTTTATTCTATACACCAAGTATGACTGTGACCATGACAGCTAAGAAATAAACACCAGTTGCACATCCAAAATGATTTGACAACTGCAAAGATCAGCTTCATCTCTAGTTCAACTAAGCACAACCATCCTGTTCTCACCAGCTGCCCTTCAAAAGGACCAAATATGAACACATATTGTAAGACAAGACAATAATCTCTCATGGGACTGCACATGAATTTAAATCACTTGAGCTTGAAAGAAAACCTGTTTCCAAAAAGATTTCTAAGGAGTTTCAAGTTTAATTTAGAGCTACAGCAGTTCTCTGTAAGACTTAATGAAAAAGCAGCAAATGTTATGTGGAAAGTACTTTGACTAATCGTGACCTTCCTTTTAGCAGCTCAAGCACAAGAATAAAATTAAGAAGAGATGTGAGAAAAGCAAATTCTGTCATGCATTCTCCTGCAATTCACAACTTATGTTATATACAAAGAGAATAAAAACTACAACTAAAGTAGACAGAAAAAGCTGGAACTGCAAGAGACAGTTTTAAACGAAGTAGCTGAATATTTAGATTTTTAAACTATTCATTCAATTAAGAAATGGTTAAACAGTCCTTAAGTAAATCGGGAGTATCCTTGAATAGACAACCTGACACAGATGGAGTTTTCTGATCAAATTTTAATTCTCCCCCATGCACCTTTAAGTACATACACATGGAGCATATGGAAATGCTGGGGTCTTACCTAGCTCATGAGGTAATTCATGGCAAAATACAGCCACAGAAGTGCTTAAACCACTAGATAACCCCTCAGTAAAGGCAGCTCCTATGAAGAGACAAGGAAAAAAAAAAAGCAAACAAAACATTACTACATATTCAGACATCAAGTGCAGAAGCATTGCTTGTGTCATATTAGGACATATAGTTCACTCAAATTTTTCTTTGTGCAAGCATTTAAATTTTAACTGAACAGTTGTTTATGATTCTTAAGTCATAAAATTCTTCTTCAGAATCTTGCTAATAAAGTAAACCACATTTCACTATCTTATTTCTGAACTAAGCCAAATAAATTCCAACAACACAATCCTATGCAAAAAATGCAATAAATGGAAATACTGACCAAAAACAATTGGTTTTTTTAAAAGATACAAAGGGAACAAAGCAGCTCAACTGCACCTGAGAGTCAAACACCTTAGGACAGGAAAGGCAAGACAACAGTAAGTGAGGCTACAAAATTCACAGTGACAGATCGACTTCTAAGCAGCTTGCTTTTAAGTAAATACCACAGCAGCTTGCTTTTAAGTGGAGAAAATAAAGCCCCAAAACCACAAAAGCCCCTTAAACTAGTCCAACAGTCCTCATCTTTCTCGTGTTCTGTGCTCCTCCTGTTGCTTGCCATTTTTCTTGTTTGGCAGCAGCTCAGGAGGACACAGGACCCTGCAGGGCTGCAGAGCTGCACCACAGCTCACACATGGCATGTCAGGTCCCCAGCTGCATGGAGAGCCTCTCCAAGGGTGTAGAGCCACATCCAGCTTCCTCTTCAGCTGCCATGAGCCTGCCAGCAAACAAGATGCTGCCAACAAGCAGCCAAAGAGGCACAAAGCCATGTCACAGCGGCTGGCACACAAGGGACCCAGGAGTACTACTCCCAGAGGAAACATTACAATGGCAATGACTCCACTGGAGACAATTCTTTTCTACATGCTGACCTAACTCTTGAGGGAGACATGACTATCCAGGTCTTCAAGTGCAAGAAATGACTGAAGCAATGACAACAGCAGCAACATTATGTTTGGGATGTGTGCTGTGGCATCCAGCCAAGAGGATGCCGGACATGGTGAGCAGGAACCTTTGGATGAGTGGTAACAAACGGGATCTAGAGGGTCTCCAGAAGAGGTTCTACAGAGGCAAAAGCCCAAGCCCATGAGATTAAAGAGGAAGGGAAGACCAAAGCAGCACTGGAACAGGAAACAGGAACTCTGAGATGAGTAACATTTGAAAACAGTGAAGTCTGGCAACAGGAAGAACCTTCTGTCCCCACTGCAGCTACTGAGCTGAAGAGCATGGTCATGACCCTGGCAGCA
Organism: Hylia prasina; assembly: GCA_013397195.1. NCBI lineage: Eukaryota > Metazoa > Chordata > Aves > Passeriformes > Sylviidae > Hylia > Hylia prasina. Next base: position 648,593 of record VYXD01011002.1, read on the forward strand.
GTGAGAGGATGGGTCCTGCCTTGCCCAGCAGTTCAGTATATCAGATTAGAAATACAAAAGAAAGCAAAGATTTTTTTCAGTGATAGGAGATGCCCTCCCATGCAGGGCAAAGACAGACCTGCTGACCTCTTGCCCAGGGAAGTCCATGGGTTGCCCAGAGCCTGCCTTTGGAGACACCACCAAAGTTTGTCTGGCCTGTCATGGATAGATAGCAACTGTCCACAGGGACAGAATAAAATTCATTTTGGGGTTTGTCTTAGGTTAAAAATGTAAGATGTGCCCAAAGTATGTATTCTATCACCATCTTCATGAGGTGTTGGAACCAGGTGGGGCAGTGTTTCCCTTATCTTCTGCTAATGGCCCATCAATGCCTTGCCCCATGACTCATAGATAACTCCCTCCGGAAGCCATTTCTGTTCAATGGGCCATCAAGGACCCATTACATGACTCATTGAATGATATCAGCCCATTGTGAGATGCTCCACCCAGGGGGAGGAGCCAAGCATTCCCACCTGCATATAATCCAGGGTTTGGGACAGCAGAGCAGCCTTTCCCCCCCTGGATTCACGGAGGACAAGAGCTACCAGACCTTTCTACAAGACCACTGCTTCGACAAGACCATTTCATCTGGACTGCTACCACCACCCTAACTAACAGGGTGTCAGGTTGTATTCTGACTTTGTCAGTGGTATTTTATACTATTGAATTTATTTTATTTTACTTCTTTTCTTTTGCTCTTATTAAATTGTACTTCTGACTTGGAGGCTCTCACTGGTTTTGCTTTCAAACCAGCACAGGGTTTTTTTGGCTGCCTCCATAAAGGGAGAGGCAGCTAAAAAAAAAAATCTTTGACCACACAGGGCTCCAGTATAAAAGTATGTGTGAACTGCAGTTCCACGTGTCTATTCAGTCTCTTGGTCAATCAGAGTAACCTTAGGAATAAGGTTATAAATCATCTGACCAAGGAAAGGTTACCTATGAACACAGGATATCATCACTCACACTAAGAGTCTTCTTCAGCTGTGGAAGTACTGGGCACAAAACCCAGGATGTTCCTTAATTGTATTGGTAATGGTTTCCTACTATAGGTGACACAAAAGCCAGCCAGGATTAGCATTGTAAATTGACCTGCTGCTCAGAAACAAGGAAAAACTGATGACAAATAGAGCAAAAAATGACATCTTGTGATCATGAGGTAACTGAGTTCAGGACACAGGAGGAGGCTGGAAGAAGAAGCAGCAAAAGTAGGACTCTAGGCTTTAACAAAGCAGACTTTGACTTAGGAATTTCAGTGTAGAATACCCCGGGAATCAGCCAAAAGGGAAGGGGTAGCCAGTTTTTAAAGCACAGAGATGCACAAACAAACAAGCTTGTTTGTGCAGGAACACTTGCAGAAGAAGTGCCCAGCTAAGCAGTGTGTCCTAATAAATTAAGATTCAAAAAGGAAGCACACAAGAAATAGGAACAAAGACTGGCAACAAGGAAGCTAAAAGCATTGGAACAAAAGGGAGGAAGACCAAAAGCCCAGCTTGATCTAAAACTAACAAGACTCCAAGGATAACAAGAAACAGTTCTGCAAGAATGTTAGCTGAGAAACAGAGTTCATGAAAAATTCGGGTCTGTTGATAGATGAGGAAAGGAAATAAGCAGTAACCAGAGGAAAAGCACCAGCACAGCCTTCATCTCAGTCTTTGTCAAGAAAGCCACATCTCAGCTCCATTCCAGAAAGAAAGAGACAACAAACCACAGACAACAAGCAACAGTTCAGAGAAACGCAGAAAAAACTGGAAATGCTCAGGTGCAATCCAGGATGGGATTCACCTGAGGGCACTGACAGAGTTCCTAGTGTGACTAAAAAGCTGCTGTCAATCATGTGTGGAAAACCATGGCTATAGAAGGCCCCACTGGAACTCTGGGGAAAGCATTATTCCCATCTTTAAGAAAGGCAAAGAACAGGACTCAGGAGTGATCAGTGTCATCTCAGTTCCTGAAAAGATCATGTGGAATATCCTCTTAAAATCCCTCTCCAAAAGCTGCATCCAGCTTGAGGAGATAACTGACCATACAGTTATCATACAGATGGTGAATATAAGAGAACTTTAGTAGGATTTCTGATGCTATCTCCTACAGCAGTCTTATCTGGGCAAAGAGGAAATAGGGGTGGGCACACTGACTGGACTGCTGGGCTAACAGGGCCTGGTGGCTGGTAAGAAGCAGAGCTCACCAGGACAAAAACTGCAACCCATTTTCTACAGTATCTTCACTAATGATCTGGATAAAACAGATGGCACCAACAGCAAATTTAGGGGAAAGCAGGGAGAAAGTAAGAGCTGAGGTGATACACCAAGCCCTAGAGCTTTAGACAAGACCATGGCAAACTTAATTCCTATGAAGTTCAAAGAGGAAAAGTAAGAAGTAATCAAAGTACAAGTTTAAATATCAAGAATCTCTCCCTTTATTTTTTCACTGCTAAAAAGAAGTCCTGAAATGTTAACAAACTGAAGATGAAATTAAGATATCTGGCATTATCTCCTCTCAAGATGCTGATTTATCTTAAAATATACTTTTAAGACATGACTTCTCTCAAAAACTTAAAAAAAAAATCTGTATGCAAGACTAGTGTAAAAATAGCATTCTGCATTTTACTTATTTAGTTGTAATTACACATTAAAGGTCAAATCACAGATGATCCTTCTGCACAAATGAGTCAGTTCCACGCCTTAATAAAAAAATAAGCACTTTTAAATCTTGTTCCTAAATAATTAGCACAACAGATTTGAGGAAAAAAGTAACTGATGGAACTTATGAATAACAAATCACATGAATTGAATGAATTTAAATGAAGGGTTATGCTGGCTAAAGCTATCTTTACAGAAGCGTTCACATCTTCTTTAAAATACAGATGAACTACTAGACAAGTAGCATTGGCATTTTCACAACACCATCAAATGGATGTTTTCCCATAATACTTTTAAGCACACACAGAACTGAAAGAAACCCATATTTCCAATAGCCTGAACAAGCTACACAGCAGGACTTCTGAAAGCTACTGCTCTCACTTGTTCAATAAGCCTTTATTAACCTTTCTCATACTTTTCCCTTCATAACTAAAGTCATAGCGCCTTCCCAAATCTCCTAATGCCAAGAGATAATTGATTCTGAGTCATTTTTATGCAAATCTTCCTTCTACCACATTTTTCACTACTGATCTGCTCAAAAATTTACATTTCATGCTTCAACTTTCATCAAAAATGAGATTAAATCAGAAAGTCTCTTTTCACGTTACACTTTGAATTGACTTAATCTGAACAACTGAAAATATTGCTGTGAGAAAATAGTTACTATTGGGTTTCCTCTTCAAACAAGAACAAATTTTCTCCTACAATAAAATTTACAGAAAGACTGATACTGCTGAGCTGCCTCCAGTATGCTAAACAGCCTGGAAATTAATCCAATACCTGTAAAGATTAGTCTTAAATACAATAGTCAAGATCAGGAAAGATTAGCCTAAGTACTGAAGATTATTGATTTGACTTCACTTTCTGTAACTTACTTTAACCTTTTAAATTCAATATACCTGTAGTCTAGTTTTCCTTCTAGGAAAAACATGAGAGAGTTCCCAAACCTGACCTCCCAGACAGAAGTCCAAAACAAAATATTCAATCTACTGTTCTTGTGATAAAGAAGTATTTTCACTGAAGCATTATCAAGAAGACTGAGCAACTACACACATTAAGGGAAAAAAAGGGGCACGAATTAAACAGGAACAAAAAGATAAATGCATTGTTTACAAGTAAAATAACTGTTTATACCTGTTCAAATTTTGTAAAAATAGACTATTATGCTCAACTTCAGGAACAAGGTTTTGAGTATAATATGACTACTGTTTCAGAAAACAGAATTTTCAGGCTAAAACAGATTGAAACCAGGGCCTCATCTCCCTACCCATCAGTGCTCTGGAGGAACACTGATGTGTAACCAGGACCCAGTACAGGCAGGCAGGCAGGCAGATAAGCCAAGTATGGAACATGACCTTGCTCCATCACAGGAGAAGATGAAAGAGGAAAAAAAAAAAAAAGTAAAGAAGCCAATGATACCAGTGGCCTGACTGAAGTGAAAAAACATACACCTATTTTATATGTGACATAAATACAAGCTTGTCCTAAAAACAATTAAAATAAAAAAAAATTGCTGAGCACTTGCAGGCACTGACATACAAACTCAATCTTATATATTTTTTATAAGCCTAGCTTTAGTTTTAAAAAATGCTAGCTTTAACTCTTCAAAAGCAGGAAATGAAGCCCAGATTATAGATTTTCTAAGAAACACAGCTGCAAACACATAATTTCTGTTTCATATATCACTTACCTCCAGATTGTTAAGCTGGAGATTTTTCTTAGTCATTAAGATGATGCTCTCACAAACAGTTTGGGCTTTAAAGATCCTCTGCTAATTAACTACATCAGGCAAGAAGAGAGAGCTAGAAGACTTCGCTGCCTTCACATCCAAGAAAGCTGCAGCATCCAGTTAGCACTTACCAATTGCCAGTCCATCACTAAAATTGTGCAGTCCATCTCCCATGATCACCATCCACGCCAGAGTTGCTATCCCCGCGTCCTTGAGCTCTTCGCGCGAGTAGCGCTGACTGTGACTGTGGGGATGATGGTTCTGATGATGATGGTGGTGCAGAATGTGATGGTAGTCATGGTGATGGTGACTGAGACGATCTGTCTGTCCTAGAGTATCGTGCAAATGAGAATGGCATTTGTTTCTACAGCCCCTGGACACGTATTCATTGTCAACCTCCTCCTGATGAGAATGAGCTATCATCACTTCTTCTTCCTCTTGTACAGTTGGCTGCTGAGAAATGAAGGTTGATGGATCTTGAGAGTCTGTCCCTAGATAGCCCTCAGGCCCTGTTACAAAAACCCAGAGTACAATGTTACACGTTTTTAAAATCACCTAAGAAGCAAAGATACAATAAACAGTTTGACTACATGAAGCTGTAAAGAAGTTTATAAATTGAGACTGATAATCCAATTTCTTGAACCAGAAGATTTTTTTGAAATGTTTCCACAACTTATTCAGATTTCAGAGATAATTCCCAATACTTCAATATAAGGAAAACTTTTCTATCCCCCACTGCTGAACCAGCCCTTACATTATGGCCACAAATGCTTCCTAAAAGGCAAAAAGATCTTTTCATCTAAGACTCACTGCAATTTAAACAAAACAGCAAAAGGCTCCAAGTCTCAGTTTCACAGCATAAAGACTCTTAGTTCAATTGCTTCAGAACAATCCAGTATCTGAAAAGCTTGTGCCATTTAGTTATCTCAGGACTGAAGAAAAGGGATACAGAAGAAGATTATGTCATAGATAATTTTGGAAACTGCTATATTTCAAAATAAATAGAGGCAATTGTGTTTAACACCTGGAAAATAAACACTAAAAAACAAAGTCATCAATACAGACCATGAAATACCCTCACATTAAACATTGCTGACACACCACAGTTGGTTCTTCTAACTAATTTCTGAAACTTGATAAACTCTTCCTCTGCAGTTAAATTAATAAATACTTTTTTCTTACATTACAGACAAGTATTTCATTAATTATAAAATTACTCTGAAAAACTGAACATCTCTTTTAGCAATAAGAGCTAACAAGTAACTAGTCGGGTGTGTTTTGCCTTAAAGCATGATCTTGGGGATACATGGTCATTTGCACTCTGAATGCTGAACTTGAAGTACTGTCTAGAATTTTGTAATATTACCCTTATAAATACATAATCAAACTAACAAAACCCAGAAATCTAAATAATGAGTCATGCATATAACATCTACCAGTCCAAAGGGAAGTGCAGAAGTCAGTAGGTACAGCTGTATTGCAGCTTTCACAGAATGACTGCAACTTCTGCTGCTAAATCCAGAATTGAAACACAAAGTTCCAAAAGTGAATTCACTACTTCTAACCCACTGATCATTTTCAAAGGAAAGCAGCAAATAGAGTTAGTGCTCTGCATATCAGCAGACAGACAGGTTTTGTTTTGAAAATAATTCAAACAGGCAGGGATCCAACCTACAGTACCAGGCAGATCTATGAGCTGCCATCAATCAGGTGTTTTTTAAACAGTGCTGCCACAAAGTAACAACCATGTGATATTAGTGAGACTTACTATCGTCTGTATCCAACTTTTCTTCGTTTGCTGAAAACTTCTTACTTTCTCCTTCATCTTCATTTTTTTTCTTATTCCAAAAGAAAATACTGCAGTTATGAATATTTTACTTATTTTTCAGGATATACATGAGCAACATTATATTCACAACATGCAGCCTGCACAGAAAGAGGACAACATGGAAGCCATATAAAGAGTGTAGAAAAGGAATATTAGAAACTTACTAAAGTAAGATGACAAAGGTTCCTCAGGCTCCATAGGAGAGGAGAAAAAACAAAACTAAACAGAAAAACTGACCACAAACAAAAACAAACCAACCCACACACATAAATGCCCAACATTTTTCACAAGAAATAAGCAGAAGGTTTTCATCTGAGAAGTGAAACACATCAAATGGTGAGTAATTTACTCCACTAATTCTCTTCTATCATAATGTCAATATAATGTTTTGTAATAATGTACAGAAAGAAAACGAAGTAAAATCTCTCCTCCTTGCCCACTAAAGGCTGTATCACAACAATTTATGATCGGTGACTCAATATCTAGGAAGGCATAATTAGTCTAACAGGAAATCCATTCCTTGTGGCAGGGAGGAGACAAAACTCTTGCTTTGCTTGGAACTCTTCATGTTCTTTCCTGTCAAGCAAATTTAACTACAGATAGAGAAATCTCACAGTTTGTTTGGCTTCAGTATAAACCACACCAACACAACCTCCCGTGACTGAAGAGTTTACATGGCATCTGCCCTGCAACTACTGCCTTAATGAGCAATTTAATGACAAAACTAAACAGAGATTATGAGTCTTTGAGGTAGTCTAGCAATTAGCTATTTTTAAACTAATTAGTATTTACTAACTTTTTGCAAGCAAGGCTTAGAATTGGTTGGAAGCAGATGACCTTTAAGATACCTTCCAACTCAAACAACTCTATGATTCTATTGTATCACCAACTTCTGTTTAATCTTTCTTACTGAGTCAACTTTGATATCGTTCTTTATTCCTGGCTACACTGGTCTTTAAAGAACTGTTACTAGTAATCGGCCAGTTACCAACACTAATGACCTGCCAAAATTCAGTTATTTACCTTACACACAAAAACCAGCATAACAATCAGAGAGCTGCATTTTTGGGGGAGAGAAGGGACAGCACCAAGGGGCTTGACAGGCTGTGTTTCCTCACAGAATGCTACTCCAAAAAGTCATTTTCTACAGCATACTTGGATGCTTATTTATGTAAGCACTTACTGCTAACCCTTACCTGCTGGCACAAATGCCCTCCTCAATAGCAGTACAATAACTGTACAATGCAAACTTATTGCATCCAAGAGTGAAATTAAAATAATAATAAAACCAGTTATAAATGTCTCAAGATATCAGAAGAAGTCAGTAAGGAAGTGACTTCTTAAATCACTCTGTTAAAACTAAAGATGCTACTGGACATTTGCTTATTAAACAATTCACTGCAATGCCAAAGCCTGTACTATATTGTCGTTATGGAAATAGGAAAGAGCTCTTAATAAAAGGATCACACAAAAAGGTTATCATATACTTTAGAAGTGTATGTGTCCCTAATAAAAATGAAATTCTAACATTAATCCAGTCAGCCATTGCTATTAAATTGAAAGATATATGATATTCATAGAAGGTTTTTTTAATAAGTGTCTTCAGAAATTAGCATGCAATATAATAGAGCTTCAAACAGTCTCCCTACCTTTTTCTTCTTGTCTTTAAATTGCTTTATTAAAGTGATCAAATGCTCCACTAGAAACATGAAGTATAAGCCTCCAAGGGCTGTAAGTCCTTTCCATGTAGAATCCAGGTAAGCACTCTCCTCTGTACTTTGAAAAACAAGATGTTTGTACATAGAGCCTTTTTGATCAAGCAGAGGCTTTTCGTGGTGATGGTGATGGTTTCCATGAGACTAAGGGGAGGAAAAAAGGGGAAAGTCATTATACTCAAAAGAACTGTAATGTAAGAAACATAGAAAGTATTCATCATATCATTTTCCTCATGTCTAAAGTCCAGACTTGACAGTCTTTGCAGGGCAGATGCTCTGCTTACAGACTCAGACAATTACAAAGGAATCTGTTGACTGGAAATTTGTTGATAGGAAGAAACATTTCAAGACCTGGCACTGGCCCACACACTGAAGCTGCATGGACACTGCTTAATCCAAGGTGTACAGCTGCCCCCACACAAACCCCTGACACCACCAAGGAAACCACATTTCAAGCAGTGGTCACAGACTGCACACCCATCTAAGAAAACTCACAGATGTCAAACAACTTTTTCTACAAGGAAGTTGGCTGTAATTTCCCTCTTTAAAGAAAGTCAGACACTTTTCCTCTCCTTGCTGGATACTGGTTTGTTCAGAAATAAAAAATCTTTTTGCACATCTCATTCATACGTATTTTGATTTACATAACCTCACACAGCAAATGCAAAATTAACTGAAAGGAAAAAAAGAACACTTGGTGGATTACAGGCAGGACTGGGAAACCACAGAAACTGCAGTCACATTTATGCATTCTATTTGAAAGCTGGAACAAGTTACTTTTGGGAGGGGAGTGAGGGGAGAAAGTCTCTAAGAACTTCAAGAAAAGCAGAAATTTAGCAATCATATTCCCATTTCATTGTCCCTATTACATAACAGCAATTCCAAAATCTATCAAGTAGTATTTTCCCCAGGACTTCAGAAATGCTGGATTCTGGTAAAAAAAAAAAAATCACAATGGGTAAGCCATCAACATAAGTGGCTACTAACAAAAAATAGTTGATTATTCATTTCACATTTAAAGTGTTCAGTGAGCAATTTCCACTATCTCTAAAGTCCATTAAACTGGGGGAGAAAAAGAGGTGGCAGCACTGCAATAAACCACTAAAAAAATTTATGCAAAATTCTTGTGTTCAAGGAACAATAAAGGGATGTGGCAGCACATATGATTAAGAACAAGAAATACAGAGTGGGATAATGCTATGAAGCTCTTGAACTTTTAAAGACTGTGAAATGAATAATACAGATGTTCCAAATGGAAAACCTTTCCATCAAACAACCTGCATAACAGGGTTGAGAAATGACTCATCAAATGGGTATGGACTCATAGGGAACTAATACATACAGCTGTCAAGTTGTCTGCTTTGAGAAAATGAATGAAACAGTAATTAATACTCACATGTGGAAGGAGGTGTAAGAAGGCATCTCCACTCAGGGTCCCCACAGCCAAAGCCACAAGAAAACTCAGAAGAAATTTGAAAAATACTCGATTCATCAGTGGTACCAGTATAACACCCAGCAAGGAAAGAAAGCTGATGACAGAGATGGATATAAAGCCACCAATCCAAGCTGGCAAAAGAAAATAAAGTAGTAACAACAATAAGTAACAGCCATACATGATTTTGTTTGCTTAACATTTCTGTTATCAAACACACCTGATTACTCCATTAATCAGATGTTAACAAAAGGTACTCCACCAAGACTTCTCTCTATAATCTTGGTGAAGTGCCAAATGAAAATGACACTTCTTACAACTATGAAAGAGGTTTCTTGGATTTATAACCAACATAAACACTTTTCCACTAAGCTTTGATGTTACAAAAAAAACCCCAGCATACCTATTTGCAGAGAGTAACTTTTTGGAGGAGTTTCAGCTTTTTCACTAGTAGCGTGGACTATGCAGTATTTGCCATCGATCTGATTAATAAGAGCTGGGCAGAGATAACTAAATTCTGTAGCAGTCAACAATACTTGAGTGCCTATTCCATGTGACTGCATCAGTTTGGATGCATTGGAGCACTGTGGAAAGAGACATGTTAAAGATTAACCAGAACCAAAACAGCAAAATACATCTTAAAAGGAATGCACATCCCATCTTAACTGAAATGCAGTGGCACCACATGAAAGCAGCTGTATCAACACAACTCAAAAACTGGTAACAAACTCATTTAGTAAGAAATGTACTTCCACCCCAGTCCTGCTCCGGAAAGCTGGTTTGGGAGTCTGGGTAGATGACGTGTAATTATTACTCATTCTCAGCACAAACGGGTCAGATGCTTTGATGTACAAACAGAAAAAGCCTAACACTTTTCAGTCAGCTTTAAAGGCCACATATAAGGAAGCATTAACAAGGTCAAATATCTTTTTGTAGCAGTGACTGCTGTGGAACACCCTGAACAGAGCATGTTGCACATACACTCCCTCAAGTAAATAGCTCCCCACTGTACAACCTACACAGTCTCAGTGGGTTTAAAGAACAGCAGAACTTCTGCTTCGACAGTGCAGAGCCCAGCAACAACTTGTGAATTCTGCACCCACCACCACATGCCACACAACACCTACTCAGAATTACCTGGCATGGCTGCAAACATTAAGATCCTGCTTGCTTTTTAAAGCCTTTAATGGAAAAGGATCTGACTGTTTAAGAAAAATGTCTACAACACAACTATACTCTTTATCAGTGCTAATTTTATACTATTTTAAAGTAACACAATTTTGCCACAATCTTTTTTAGAGTTGTTTTTTACATACAGCTGTTAGATGGGGAGGGGAAGGTGTTAGGGGAGGATGGTTCTACACTATCACAATGTGAGACAGCTTTGATAAGAATCACAGTACCTTAACTGGATTTTTTTACTTTCACTCCATTAACAGGAACACAAGACAGATTCCTCATTTAAGGCAGAATTGCAAGTTTAAAACTGTAGATGTTTTTCAGGTTTAGAAACAGTTTAATATTTAGTAACAGTTAACTATATAATTCACAAATGCATTAAATCAAGTGTACATTTATACTTAATTTTCCTCTGAGCTTGTGAACATAACACTATATTCCTTCAAAAGGTTAAGTTCCAAGGAAAGTTGTTTGCATGTGTTTGGCTATGTGTATTGTTACACAAAACTTACACCCAGGTAAACAATAAGCACCTGAAAAACAAGCCATGGCAACATTCCTGGTGGATCTGGATTTCCGAACCGGCCTCACCTCTTGAGTGTTTTGTTTCTTCAGTTTAGAATAGAGGTAGCTCCCTCTCTCCAATTCCTTCGGAGAAGCACGAGATTCGTTTGCCCTTGTGGCACCAAGCCAGGTGGCATTGCGGGCCCCAGTGGCGTTGGCAGCGCCAGGGCCGGCCGCTCCCACACGAACAACCGTCTTGACTTCTCCGGGCTGCGCGTTCTGGAGCTCGGCGTGGCCGGCGACAACGGACGCCGTGATCTCGTGAACCGCGTTCTTGCCGCGCACAAAGTTCTGCTGCCGTTCCACGCTCTCGGCTTTATGAGCCTCCTTTGCGTGGCTGTTCCTATGGTCCTTGCTGGCATCGGAGTCGTGGTTTGGACAAGCAGCCTTCTCAGAGCTTTTGCTCAGTGAAACATGATTGTGATGAGAGTGATGGTCATGGTCATGGTCATGGTCGTGATGGTCATGATTGTGGTCCCAATCGTGATCGTGGCTTATTTTAATCCTTTTCATCTTATCTATACCTATGTTCTGTAGCAGTTTTCTAAATCCATCAATTGACAAAGAGTTGTTCTCTCCATAACGATTAAAAAGTTCCTGAAGGTGCAACTTCTGTATGAGTCCTGCCAAGTCAGTATTAACACCCACTGTCTTTTCTGGAAAAGCTCTCTCCGATGTATGCACAACAGTAGCTGTCTCCACTCCTCGGTGATAACTTTCACACAGCAGTATAGAAAATGATACAAGGAAAATAACTGGTACTGTACTCTCCATGGCAGTTCCTTTTCAGTAGTGAAAATAATCTGGAAAAAGAGGAAAATTTAAATAGTTCGCACAAAACCAATCACATTGTCCTCTGTACCACACAATCATAATTTGCTTAAAAAAAAAAAACAAAAACCCACAACAAACCAAACCCTGCTCAAAGTATCAATGCAGAAAGAGACATTTAAATTTCTTACACATTCAACACTTCTCCCAGATGTGCTGCCTCGAGCAACAGAAGAAGCTGAATACCACAGTGAGGTCACTGGCCATGAACACCTCCCCAGGTGCCAGTTTGGCTTTGTTTAGCGCTGCCTGAGTCACTGCTCATATGGGTTGTATACAATGAGAGCCCTCAAGGGAGAACCAACTAAGTTCTAGGTTAGGGTTTCCTCGGCTTAAAAGAAGCCCTGTAATTTCTCTCTTAGCAATGAATAAATCATATAAATTACACATTCCTGCTTAGAAATCGAAACTCCCAACCATTCATCATTATATTTCCCAGAGGTTTTGGCAAACCAGCTGGGCAAGTGTTTCCAGCACTCCACAAAAATTTGGTTTTTTATGCTGTCACGTTCTTCATTGTCTTTGTTTTAACATTAGTGTTGCAAGGCTCCTTTCACTAGGCGGGCAGACCATTGCTGTGAACCAGATGCTCACAAGTGTGAGCGTTTGTGTGTTTCATTCCATAAATACTCCAGCAGGGCAGCGAATTAACTGCTGTGGAGACTGCGTGCAGGGCTATGCCGCCTTAGCCCCTTTCCAGGGAGACACGGAGAACCTCCATTTCCAAAAATATTAGTCAGCCTGAAAAACCCCGCACCGCGGCTGGAAAGAGACGGCTGCGAGGGGACCTCGTCATTGTCCGTGATTATTTGAAGGAGGAGCGCCAAGAGGATGGATCCAGGCCCTTCTCGGTGATGCCCAGCAATGGGATAAGAGGCAACGGGCAGAAACTGATGCACAGGGGGTGGCCTCAGAATATGAAAAAGAACTTTACTGTGCGGGTGACCGAGCACTGGAACAGACTGTCCAGAGAGGGTGTGGACTCTCCCTCACCGACGATACTCACTACTCATCCGGGCGCAATCCTGCGCCACGTGCTCTGGGACGACCCTGCTGGAGCAGGGCGGCTGGCCCACACGCTCCACCGTGGTCCCTCCCAACCTGTCCCTCTGTCATTCCGTGACCCTCAGGAGCCGCTCAGCGCCTACAGCCCCCGCTGCGACCCCGCACCGGCGGAGGCGGCNGCCGCGGCCTCGACGGCGCCCGGAGCCGCTCCCGGGGCCTGCCCGGAGCGTCCGCGGATAGCGCCCGGCGGAGTCAGCAGGAAGGAGGAGGGGGCCCCTGTTTCAGAAAGCGCTGAAGTTTGGATTTAGTGTTTCGTGGGAGGTGTGAACAATCCCCCAAGAGTTAAAAGGATGGGAGTCGGAGAGGTCTTTTCCTCACAGAAAACACGAGTCATTCAGGGCTGGCAGCGGTGGTTTGGATGATGGCGCTGGGTGTGGTAGCATTACTTGGAGGCTTGGAAAAGGGTTTTGCACCAGGACTCCCCGTCTTAAAAAGAGTACGTGTGCGGGCAAGCAAGGGCCGGGGTTGGGCTGGCCGGTTGTGAGCGAAGGGTGCGGGTAAATGGCACAGGATGTTCCAGGGCATCCCGAGGCATTTGCGGTGAGTGCTGTTTGGTCAAACCTGTCATTATAATTAATGATCCGGCAGAGGAATCACTCTGTGCACGAGTGGACAAAGAGACAGTGAGAAAGGGCTGAGATCACCATGGAGAAAGGCTTGAAACTTGCTAAAAACATGTTGCTTTCCTCTGAAAAAACGTACTGTGTTTTTCAAATGTTGTTTTGCTGTACCAATTAACTGGTCATGAGCCCTTCACCACTCTGAGTCCCAGGCACAGGGTCTCTTACACTTGCTATTTCTTTCGCCAACGTTTCCAGAGTTTTTCTCTCCACCACTACATGATTAATGTTGCCGGTAAAGTGGGTGCAGTTGTGCTTACCCATGCCTGCTGCCTCTGGAATTTGGCCTCTCTTGTGTGATCAGTTGCCAAGGTTTTTCAGCTTGCTGGAGTGTGAAGGCAGCACTGAATCCTGCCCTAGTATCTGGCTTTACTGATGACTTCTGAATGTTATGACAGTGACTTAAACGTAACATCTAAACCATTCTCAGCCATCTTTCTCCTGCTCCCTGCACTCCTGACAGTGCCACCTTGCTCACCAGTCAGGAGGTGACAGATGTCTCTTCTTTATGTCTAATACCTCCCACTCACTGACTGAATTAAACCTCTTTGTTCATGAGTTCAGCTGACTGAAGGACAGAAGGGAAGTGTGCATTGTGAACAACTCCAAAAATAGAGAGCAACACATCAAAAGGTTATAGATTTGTTCCATACACTCACTTTTGAAGTATTGAAAAAAAAATCTGTGTCATTCAACCCTACTCTTCCCCACACCCCAAAGGAAAGGAGGGAGGCTATAAATGCAGGAGTGGGTGGGGTGAGTGTGGAGTTTTTTTGTTTATTACTAATTCATTTTGCATGAATACTATTTACCAGATGCCTTTCTATTATTTCAGTAACACAACATTTATGCCTAAGATGCTAAGGTTAGGCATTTGCTTGTGGATTGTTTTCTTTTTTAATCTTTTGAAATTACAGCTGCTACATGATGCAGCCTCTTTTTCTTGTCTCTTGAATGCATTGGCTGACTCTGTTTCATTGTGTGAAATCTGGAGTTTCCCCTCACATCTTGTCAAGGTCATTTACAAACCCAAGTATCAGAGCTTAGGTCACACAGAACTGGTCTTCAGTGTTACCTGTTTTATTTAATTTGAATAGTTAACTCACATCAGCTAGGCAAAAAAAAAAAAAAAAAAAAAAATAAAAAAAAGGCTCCAAAAATCCCCCGCCAAANTAAAAACAATTCACCCAAAGCACTTATTTGCAGTAAAACTTGAGGTCAGGTCTATTTTCCCTGAACTGATGTCAGTATGTTTATCTTAAGGTAAAATTAAAGTACTTTAATAATTTTTTCCCATTCTGTTATTTAGTGTTTTAGTTTGAATGCATATCCAAGCGTGGGCTCTGGAGTAGTTGTGATTACATAAAACAAAGGTCTTGGTGACCCTTGTGTGGATGGCTTAAATGTATAAAATGAATGTATAAAAATCTCTCAGCCCACGGACAAATGGGAAGCATTAATTAGAGAGTTGGTGGAGAGCAAACCAGGAAGCAGCTTGGTTGCTTAGTCCATCACAAAACTGCATCTTAACTATAGCCTGTAGCTCCAGGCCCCTGTTACAAAAAGGGTACGTTTGGAATTGAAAAGATCATCTTCATTGGGGTTGTAGGAGGGTTTTCTGTTCGTTTGTTTGTTTTCAGGAAGTGATAGCCTTTTCAGCATGGAAAATGGATGAGGAAGAAGACATGGAAGGGGAAAAGCTTGTGAAACAATACCACATGTTTAACTGATGTGATTGGTGTTGCCCAAAAACTTCTTGATTGCTGTGCTGAGTGTGTGCCAGTGCAAATGCCTGAAGACTTACCATTTGGGAACCAGTAAGGAGCTGGCTGTTGGTGCAGTTCCAGTCTCTGAGCAAGGCTTTATCATAGCTGTGTTGTGTGAGCTCAACATTATGCACTTAATGGTGGGGATGATAGGGAAGTGGGCCTGAGCATGATGCTGAGAACCCCCCTTCTGTGGTCTTGCTAAGCTTCTACCCCTAAAAGTTTCATGAGATTTGGAAAATTTTTTATTTTCTTGCCTTTTAACCTTTTATTGAGAACAGCTATGTGATTAGAGATATTAAATGTTTTATAAAATAAATGAAAACTCTGAAAATTAGAAAAAATTTGTTTTAGTTTAAAGTGCAAAGTTGTTATCATACAGTTTCTGGACAGCTGAAATCTCACACAAAACTCTCATATCTTTCTTTAAAATCTCTGGTAATCCTTTTATTCTATTAACACTTCACAATTGTAAAGAAATCCTTGAATCGGGGAATCCTTGTTATTGTTCCACTAGGTTCTTCTTTTCAGTACTATGCTGAACAACAGGCTGGCAATTGCATGTTTGATGTTATTGTATTCTAAGTCCTAAAGATACATTTTAACATAGCAATGTCCTTTTTGTTTGCATATGTGTTCTGTGGTGGTTTTCAAAATCCTTAGAATTCTGTCTGGAAAAAAAAAATTGGTATTACTGCTTAAGTCTCCCAAATGGCTACAGATTTTCTGCAGCCTACAAGCTGAGCTTTGGAGGGAAGTTTTGGTTTGGGTTATTTTGAGGTTTGTTTTTTGTTGTTTGTTTGTTTGTTTGTTTAAATTAACATAAATACATAACAGTCATTTCTTGAGTAAAAAAACATATATGAATATATGGCAGTACAGATTCCTTATGCAAGAATCTCCACGATCTTCTCTTGTGCTCCTGTCTTTCTTTAGTGGCTTGTTCTCATGTCAACAAATTCTTTTCTGAAGACCTCTCTGAAACAGAGAGATTTTAGCTGAAGAGATAATTATCTGGAAGCTTCACAGCAAGAGCACTGGATCCTTTTGTGCTGTGCTTAGCTGCACAGATGTCTGGGGAAGTGCTAACTACCAGGGTGGGGCTTTGACTTGTCTCATCCCTTTTCTTACAAATCGTGGCTATAGACATGACCTGCCTGCAAATAATTTTTCAAGAATAAGCCCTGAAATGATTGAAATAGTAAAGAATAGAAATAAAATAATAAGGTTATGCTATTTCCACCTGCAGAGTATCTTTTGCCTTTAGCCTGATCTGTCAGTTATTGAAGTCTGTGGAAAAACTACCTAGGGATTTGTACATATGATCACAGATACTTATAAACCAAAAACTTTGCAGTTTGGGTCTGCTGCAATTTTTGTGTTCAATAATTTTGATTGTATTTTGTCTTCTTCAATGCTTACGATGCATGTAGAATACCAGTATTGGAAATAATTTGTAAACTGTTAAGCTGTGCTTGATAGTGTAACAATATAACACATAAAAATGTCTTGGCATAAGCTGTATGTGGGGTTATCAGGCTCAGTGGCACGAGCACAGAGGAGCAGTGACTTGGGGGGAAACTCCAGTGACCAAGTCACTGGGTAAGCACAAGGGAAAAGCCCTCATCTGCACCTGGGACTGTCAAAGGAGAAGGATCAGCCTTGGGACCGAGTGTGAAATTCACCAGACAAGTTAATGCAAGAAGCTGGCTGGATCACTACAGACATCCCGTCACCCTGAGAGGGCCATTGAAGTCATTATGGGATGCAGGGACAGAGATTCTTGGGATTGTGAAAGGCTTATTATAAAATGTTTAGGGGAAGGACCAAGGTGGGTAAAAGGAGAATCAAGATGATTTGAAAAGGGACAGAGGTGAGAAGATGGGGAAGAGGTAACAATAAGGACCAGTTGCAAGGCTGTTGGTAAGTAGTTGAACATTCTCTGCTGCTTTTCCAGCCTTGTTTCTGAATTCCATTGGTAACTTTGTGGATGAGTGTCTGTCTGTTCTGTGTGGATGGATAAGTAAGTGCCAGTGGCTGGAGAGGACACCAGGAGTTCCAGGGGCCCTTGCTTGTGATACCAGCAGCTGGAAAGACAAATGTGTGGAGGTCTGGGTGCCAGCAACTGGGCAGGTGGCCATAAGTATGTCATAGGTGTCTGTGTGTCTGAAGTGACAGCGACTGGAAAGACTGGAATGCGTGCATATAGTGTGGGTGTGTACATCAGAGTGTGTAATTAATTACTAATGAACATTAGGCTGGGGGTCCAAGCCAGCTGTTGGAAGGACCCATGGAATTAGGGGATGAGGCTGTGAGGGAGCCTGTTTGTACGTGAGGCAAGTGTCAGGCCCGGGGATGCAGAAGCTGGACACAGATTGACTAAGACCAGAGAAAGCCACGGGGTGCGTGTCAGTGTGTGCATGTGTGCACATGCTCCAGTGGGTCTGGGAGCCAGCAGCCTGTAGGGCTGTGGGCCTCAGGGGCTTTTATGTCCAGGTGCCAGCAACTGCAGACACCAGAAGATCCAGCAGCCAGTAACTAGACAGATGGAGTGTCTAAGAGCAGCTGCTGGAGGGATCTGTATTATATCCATGTATGCATTCCTTGCTCACAGGCTTTCATCCTAATCAGCCAGATGGAGGAGCAGGATGTGGGTGCCGGTGCTGTTGGTGATTGTGTGAGGGCTGTGTTTTGGCCAGTGTATCTGTGTGTCTGGCTCTGTCTGGGTACTGTACACCTCCACCTTTTTTTAAGAAAACCTGCTCAGCCTCATTGCTGTAGGATCCTGAGCAGCAACAACCTGGCCTCTACTGCATAATGAGGTTTGGTAAACTCTAGGAATTATTGTTGTTTGGGTATTGTTTGGTAAACTCTGGGAATTATTGTTGTTTGGGTATTGTGGTGGCATTAGATCTCAGATGCAGAAAGGCTGAGTTTTCAGTAAGAGTGTAAGCAGCAGCAAAGTATACTAGAAAAGAACATTGAAAAAATGAGTAAGAAAAAAAAATATAAATACTCCAGAGAAACCTATTCAGAATTACAGAAAAAATGCAGTTATATAGCAAGATTATATATACACAGTACTATAATATGCAATGATTTTATACATTCTTACAGGTGCTACTGACTGAAAGATGCTGAAGGAAGAGAGTAACAGCATTTCTTCATGCATGGCATGCTTTTCAGTAGCATAAGTTATTATGTATCTTCACAGGAGATTTTACTACATAATTAAAAGGTATCCCAGGATGGATATTCTGTTCCTTTGTGCCATAGAAATATAATAGTTAAAGTGTCTGAGTACAGTTTATTATCTGGTGCTTAGTGCTTTCATTTACTTCTAAAAGTTGCCATAGAGATTCTGCATCATAGTGCAAGTATCATGTGTCTCTGAAATACAAGGGTAGCAATTATTTAATCAGCAACTTTCTGCTTAGTTAGAAAAAGTGATATTTAAAAAACACAAAAGCAATAGCTTCCTTGTTTGTTCCTTTTTTTTTTTTNTACTGCTTGTTCTTTTTTTTTTTTTTTTTTTTTTTTTTTCCACATTTGATTGTGTAAATAGAAGCCTGAATCTCAAATTCCCTGCCTCAGTCAGCAAAGGTGGGCTGCCAGCTTCACTGGGTTAGCACTGGGCTTTTTGATACTCATTGCCTTCACTTTTTTACCTGAGCCAACCATGCAACACTCACTTGCAATGAGAAAACTCAAGATGAAGAATGATGTTTGTGGTTGCAGCATATTCTCTCCAGTTTTGGGTGCAGTGTCCTGTAAAAGGGATATTGCACTAGGATGACCTCTGTTGTGGCTCTTTTATTTGGGCTGAACACAGGACTGGATTTATGGCTGGCCACCCTTCCCTTTGCCGCAGCCTGCTTCCTTTTTTGTACCTGCTTTCCTTTGTCCTAACAGAAAAGTGATGCCACTTTAGTTTGTGTATTTTGAAAATGGATTGTAATCATGGAAGTCATAGCTGCTTAATGTACTGTTGGAATAAATTTTTGGAGTTCATGTCACTTTGCAAAGGGCAGTTAAAAGCTGGATTCAAAAAGCATGTATGAGCACTGCAATTTTTGCTGTATTTTAGGTTCTCTGCTGAATACAGAAGATAATTGGAAGGCATGCATTTGGGAAGTTGTCTTCCTAATCCCGAGTTTAAAATCAAAGTTTTCCAGCCTGAATGCCTTTGAAATCACTGAAGCTAATGAATACTCAGCATCTCAGAATCCAAGCCTGCTTATTTATATTCTTCAGTCCAGATCGAGTGTTCCCATGCCATTTTAAAAGCCTTTCTTTAATGTAACCTGGAGTTCTGACCAGTAAAGCTTTTATGAATGCCATTAAGGCAACGTGAGAAGTAATCCTGTTCTGAAACAAAGGCTGGCTCACAGATAGAGTTGTTTACTGCATAATCTGTACGTTAAAAGTATTGCTGTGTTTCTCTCTGACCCTTTCTGGAAATAAATAGCACTGTGTGTGTTTGGTAGCTCTTGTCATGCCGCAGCTGCTTGTTTGCATTCTGCAGAACAGAGAGCGTCCAAAGTGTGTTGTACTAATTGTATCTAACCAGATAAACTCTAAAATTGCGTGTAGCACTTAGAGCACTTTAGATAAGCTACTCCTTTGCAACTACTTGGCATGTGTAGGACTTTTAAATATCCGGCAGCCCGGCTCGGCTCTTCAGGACTTCTTGTAACATTTCTAGTAGTAAGAGACCTGTTGTTGGTCTCAAGGCATGCCTGTTTTGATAACTTGTTACACTGATGTCCTCAACTCTTGTTAGATTGTTATTGCCTCATGGTGTGCATGTTTCAAAACTATGATACAAAAGTAACCCCATGCAGCGGACAGATGCCACAATAATATTTAGCATTACTGTCATTATGTTTTCTTCTGGCTGCTATGTATTAAATTTGGATGGTGCAATATCTCTTGTGAAATAGAACACTAGTAGATAACTTGAAAACCTGGCACGGCCAGGGTTTTTTTTTGTATCAAACTAATTTCCTTTGAATCTGAAGCAGCATCCATCAGATCTTGTCAGCAGCACAATGAGGCACCTACTGTATATTGTCAGTGGAATACCAATTAGCCTTTAATTTTACCACAAGACCAATCAAAAGAGCTATTGCTTTCACATGATGGCAGAAGGTCATTAAAACAAATGATCTTGCTACCAGACAATGACAACAAAACCACAGCTCAGTAAGTAGTGTATCTGTTATTGGGCACTGACAGCACACTAAATGCTGTGCTGTACTCGCTTTTTCATTCCCTCTTTTTTCAGATGATCCAATGGCCTGAGAGCTGTTGCTAAAACTCTGTCTCTTAACTTAAACTTTTCAGATACAATTCTATTTGCCTGAAATGTTCAAGTACACAGGTACTTTTGATGTCCTAGCTGTCAAATTCTGTACCTTTTCCTTTGCTTTCAGCTGTGCTTGCTGGTTTAGTTCTTAACAATCTTTTCCAGGAAAAACAGCAGCCTGTCCTTTAATGCCCTGAATGGTTTTTCTTTAGCCTGGCAGAGTGGGTGCTGGTGCTTTAAGATGTTGCAGTTTGTCTGGGTTCAGACATCAGAATTCTCTGAGGTGTTTCACTTCATATTCTGCTGTGAGGTGTGGGCAGTTCAGTGCTCTCTTCTCTTTGTGACATATTAAATTTTCCAGGTTTTGGTTTTCTCATGTTTCTCATCCTACTCACTTTTGAACTTTTCTCTTGTAAGGCACTTGCCAGTTTTTCTTCCTCCAGCTTGAGAGCAAGCTTCTTCACAAAATTCCATATTAATACAGTTATTATAACTGGATGGTGCTACTCACCAGATCTGAGTCAATCACACAAAGCTACTAAAATGCCTTAATATTTTTACCTTCAAAAACTAATAAAACTCTAAGTACTGATAATAGATACTAATTCTCCTACCATTTATGCTTTTAAGATGTCTGTGCAAAAGTAAAACAGGGAAACAAAATTGGGAATAGAGCATGAGTGACTGCCAAAAAAATCCTCCTCTGTATGTAAGAATTTCAGTTCAAGTCTTTGCAATTTTTTCTGTGCTGAGTTTTTCCACTGATTTTGCTCAACAATATTATCAACACTGAGAACTCCTGCAGTGCTGCTGCATTGGTAACAATCAGGAAAGAAAGGATTTTTACCCTTGCTGCAAAATGGTCTAGGCACCAAGTTTGTAATCTTTTTCTGACTAAGTTCTTAAAAGGAAAAATTTGCACTGATGGTAAATGGTCCCGTGTGAGGTTTTTGACCTGTCTGTAAATCTGGTAGCAAGTGAGCATCCAGAAAATGAGTATTGTATAATCATTGACCCAATGACCACATCTCTTCACCCTCCTCCACAGATGAGAAAAGTTTATTTTCTTCAGAGGGTCACTGGAATGTTTTTACCAGGGAAGAAAAAAAATGGTGTAGCAGTTGCACAATTCAGTTGTTGTCTCTGAGCCTCGTGGAGATAATTGCCTCCTAAGTGACGTCCCAAGAAGGGATGGTGCATGCAGCCTGCTTCATTCACCAAATGCAGAGATCAGATGTTTGGGTTGGACACCACAGACACATGACAAATATTGCCTACACCATCCACTGAAGCCAGTCCTGGGTGGGTGTCCCTGATGGAATGGGAGCATGTGCTTCTTTAGCACAGCACTATTTAGTCTGAATTTTCACGGAGGGGTGTTTTAGATGCTTACTTGAAGCCACTGACCCCATCCCCAAGAATTAACTTGTACTAACTTTTACAAGTTGGTGAAAGGATGGAGCAAAAGTGAGACCTGAAGTGAGAGAAGTCCTGCCCTCCGGGGGAATGTTTTAACTAAGTGTAATTTGTGAGAAAAGGAGAAAGGTGTTTTTTCACGATCTCATTTCTCACAGTGCCGACTCAAATTTGTGGATCAGAAAAGCCTTCAGGTGTCCTGTGTGCTCTGTCTCCTAAGCAGTTACAGCTTAAATCATACAGAGGAATGGAGACATGTAAGAATTTACATTTGATGTGTGTGTTTGGTATAAAAATCTTAATATCTGCCTATTATGAATTCATGACTCCATATGAGTCATGAATTTGTTTTCTGATGTTTATTTAAAACTCTAAGGTACTGATTATTTAATGTCTTTAGAAATGAGTATTAGTGTTAGTGTCTTTAAAATACGTTTCTAATGCTTGCAGTTCCAGGGGAAAGAAAGAAAAGTTGATTCACATGTGCTTTAGTATTTCAGAAATGAGCATGGAAAAGAGAAAGACAAATATGTAATCATAATTGTTAAAAAACAGTGAGGCTGATGCTGAAAACAGGCCTGAGTGACTAAAAGTCTCCACTCTTTTAAGATTAATGTAATAATAAAATTTGGCTTCTGATATCAGATGATTCAGCAATCTCTGCTTTCAGTTTTTTTTGCAAACATGAGCCTAGAAACTCAAAATAGTCTTTTTCAAATAACTTGAAGTTGAACACCAGATATTTCTGGACCCTATTTCACATTTTATCATATATTTCTGGACTTGTGATAAAATCTCCACAATGTCTAGCTCTGCAGTCAGAAGCCGGAGAAGGCTCCTATAGAAAGACAGAAAGATGCAAAATCCAGAAAAATATAATACTGCATATAGAGCAGTGTTTGCTGCATTATTTTCTGCAGAAGTTTCCTTCATCACTTTTTCTTGTGACCTGCATATTCCAGTCTTCAATTATGCCTAATTTATGCTCCTTATACAAAGATGGTGTGATTCTTGGGGTTGTCCTTTGTCAGGGGTCAGACTTTGGTGATCCTTGTGGGTCCCTTCCAGCTCAGGATATTCTGTGATTCCGTGTTTCTTTATCTCAGCTGTTTTGATGTATGGATGGCAGGTTCAAACAAGCTCTCTGCTTTCTGAGTAAACAGCACACAAGGCCACTGTAGTCAATAAGCCAAGGACCACATTAGCAATCCACTAAGTCAGAACTTGTCTTTCCAGACTTCTTGAAGAGCTTATTAGTTCAGGGTTGGTGCCAGACAGTAATGCAGTCACATCTGTGTCATTAAAACAAGCTTGCATCTGCCCACAAGGTCACAGAAAGATTAAAACTAAACTCTTTTTTGTGGACAGCCCATTTCAGGCACTACCAGCTATGCTCAGTAGGTTTGGGAGCTGAAGCAATTTGAACAGTCAAATATGTAAGTAAGCAGTCATACATACATATGTGCATACATAGAAATGTTGCTTGGGATGATTTGGTTGAAAATAGAGAGATATGAGTTAAGTTGTCAGTATCCTCTTGACTCCAGGTAAGATCTTCCTGTTACTTATGTGAGCTGCAAGGGGTTTAACCACTGAGTCATTATTACTGGAAATTTGTTCAAGCACCAAAATAATGGAAGCCCTAGTGTTTGACTTTGTGCCTTCTGGCAGCACAAGTTTATGTGGTGCCTTAGTCAGGAATCAAATTTAGGGTAGGGAAGGGTGATAGTAATAGTCCCAGAACTTGTCAAAAACTTGTAGCTTGCTGAGTAGTAGAAGAGATAGATCAGACAATTTACTTAACATTGAATAAATAAATGGAGAGTCTGCAATTAACCTGACTTCTGAAGTCTGGCACCTTCTGAAGTCTTCCTAGGCCCTACAAGCCCTATACAATATTGTTCCACAGTCTTCTGAACAAGTCTTTTGTAAACAGGCGTATGTGTCTGTAACTTTTTCTCCATGGTAACCACTCAGCCACCTGATGTGTTTGATTGCCTTAACTCACATAACAGCAGATTCTGGACATTAGTCTTTCTTCTACTTACTAAAATAAAGTAATACACAATATTGTTACCAAGTGGAAGAGGAAGAAAACTCTTGTTGCTAATAGAATAATGGCAACCAAATGGCAATTTTGAATAGAATATTATTTGTGGAATACCCTAGCTTTCCAATTCCTACTGTAAATAACATTGTTAATCATGAAGGAACTCTTAATTTAAGATGTTAATTTTCACTTTTCTATGGTGATAATTTCATGCCTGAATGCATATCCTACAAGTCCATGTAGGATAGATATTGTTCACTTGAAGCTAAGGCACAATGTTGGGACAGATTCTCAATAATTATTGTTCTATATATGTGTAGTATTCATTCTAATTATGGACAGCTGAGAATGCAGCTGCAAAATCATCATATCATTCAGTTTAGTGTCAGTGCTCATTACTGGCAAGGTCTTTTAATTTTTAGAATACAGTATTTTAAGCTCTCTCTCTTCCTTGTATCTCTCTGCAGATGTTTTGAACATTATTTTCAAAAACTAAATTTTACAGCCTCCGGACACAATATTTTTATATTTAGGGTCCTTTTTGTGGAAAAATAATAATTTTTGAAGAATATGTATGCAAACATTTTAACAAGGCAAAAGCTTATCATTAGGAACTGACAAGAGGAGAGTTTAAACAACTCTACCATCTTCCTTTAAAATAGATAAGTAGCAAGCAGAACCAGAGAAGCAGCTTTAAAAGTTGCTGGGTGTGAAAGCTTTAAAAATGGTAAGACGGTAATGAATTCTTTAGACCAGAAGGTTTGTTTCTGAACAGTGGGCAAAAAAGACACATTTGCATCAAAGAAAGAAAAAAATGCTACTGCCAATCTTTAGTATTTTGGATACTGTAATCTTGTGGAAGCTTTAGTAAGTCTCCATTGTTAGTATCTAAAACTCAGTTTTCTTTTTCTTGCAGATAAATCTTTTAAAAGAAGTTTATCTGTAGCATCTTTAACCACATTTGCAATAGTTATTTTGACTGAAAGCTTCTTCTCTACAGTTATAGGGAAAACATGGCTAATAACTCTTTCTCCTAAAAACATCAGTCCCTTTACTACTGTTACAACTGTGTAATTTATGATGTCTCTATGTAGAAAGTCTGGTGGTTTTAACACTTCATACTCCAAAAGAGACAAAGCAACATTTTCTTCCTTTCCATCTTTTCTGCTCCCAAGGTAGTTTTACTTATGGTGTGCATTGATCCAAATCTGCAACTCTCAATTCTGTGGACATTTTCTCTCAGTAAATTTTTATATAAACTACAGTATTTGTGACTTACAAATAGCATGCTTTACTGTTTCCTTTGAAGCGTAGCCTGTCTTCCCAAAGCTCTTTACTTGAGCCTAAAATCCACTGATTTAAATGAGCAATTGTTTGCATTTTCCTTAATTTTTATATAATTAAAAATAGGGTTTGAAGCCACAACAATAAAGGCTTTCATCAATGAGGGTCATTCAAACCTGTAAAGTTCACACCATCAGTTCTGCAGCATAGGTAAGGCTATGCCTGGAATACTGTGTTCAGTTCTGGTCCGCACAGTTCAAGACACACTTGGAGAGGGTCTGAAGGAGGGCCAGGACGATGACCAAAGGATTGGAGAACCTGACCTCTCAGGAGACACTGGAGTTAGTTACTCCCTGGGGAAACGGGGTTGGAGGAATCTCATCCCAGCATTCCAATACTTAAATGGTGGCTACAAAGAGGATGCCTTTTTTTTTTTTTTTTCCCCTGAAAAAGAAAAATTCCAGCCTGTCAGAAGTTTGTAAGTCTTTGGTAACTTATCAAACTAAATGTAAGCACTGCATTTTCAGTCTTCAATATAGATAGCTTTTTAGAACTGTATAGTCAAAATTTGCAAGAATATTTTTTAAAGTAATTGCTTGACATAATTATTTCATTACTATATAGGCATTATGATAGAAGGAGTAGCAGCCTCTAACACAGTTTGTCTAGTGCTTTCTGTAATAAAATAAAATGGTTATAACTTTTAACAGCTCCACTTCCATCATGATTAGCAGCATATTTTGGGAGCTTTGCAGGAAAGAGTCTTTGAGTTAGAAAGGTGTCTTTTAGTGCCATTATAAAAATTTCTATAGCACTGGCAGAATTTCAAATTGTCAGGAGTCATAATTTTTCCCACATACTGTATATTGTACAATTAGAGTTTTGTGCTTCCTGCCAAAACCCTTGACATCTGAGAGCGCTGTGTGCATATCAGGAAGCCATCCTAAATCATTATTCTATGCAGACTTCAAAGTCTGAATGGATCATGAACCAAGGGAATCTTTTCCTGTTTAGAAAGCCTGTAGGGAATAGGAACTGATCAAGTAATGAATTCATTCTGCACCTTGACTTTTTGTCTTTGGTATGATCTGTACCTTTGACTCTGCCTATTAATAAAAATATCTCTTGGTTCACAAAGAATATACATGAGCTTGATCAAGAAGACATCTAGGATAGATACACAAGCTGCCTGTGAAGTTACACAAGGAAAGCATTACTTAGAGATCTTTGGTTGTTTAGCCCACTAAAACAAGACAGGTCAGGTATAAATAACCTTTTAAAAAGGAAAAAAAACAAAGTAAATCTGGCACAGCTTGGAAACCTTTTTGTGGATGTAATAACTAGTCATTGTAGGACTCCAGAAGATCTAGTAATTTAATCTCCTATCTTAAACTAATGACATCATAAACCTCTGCAGATCTCCAAGTTTATATTCCACTAATATTTATTCTTCCAATACCAAGAGGCTAAGTCTGCTGATGGAGAAAATTCAGAAAAAAAGATTGAGATGGCAGGCTATTATAAATCAATTTGGCATTTAGAGATATCTGAGTTGCACCAATCAGTGTGTACACCACAGCCAAAAATATCTATCTGATCATGTTACACCATTTTGGTCAATAAACTTGCAGTAACATGAATATGGAGTGGATTTTCTGAATTATAGGATTTGATTTTTCATTATCATTGTGAAGATGTCAGAAAACCATGGAGCTGCCTCAGCAGTAGGGGCTCAGCTTGTTTCTTGTGCTGAATGTATTTAACACGCAGGATCACTGTAGAGTGGCTGAAGCTGGCTGGCAGGGGAGCTCTGCAGATTAACTCTTGTGAGTGCAGCAGCCGGGCTTGAAACCAGGGTCAGAATCACTCACCAGTGAATCACACACCAGTCCAGGAGCTGTGAAGTAACATAGCACAGAAATAAACACTGTGCATGTAGTAAGCATAGTTCTGGGAGGCAGGACTGCTAAAACGATGACTGAGATAAAAGATATGAGTTTGTGTAGCGTTTGGAGTCCCAGAAGCAGCAAGTGCATTACAGAACAGCAAAAGATCACAAAAAAGTTACGTGAAATGTGAACAGATAAAAAACCCCTTTCGTCACAGATTGTATTGGTTATGTATGATACGTATCAAATGTTTTAACATTTTTCATATCTAAATTAACAATTTTCAAACCAAAGGAATTTGAAACTAGTCTAAACCCTTACTTAAGCAGATTCAATGTGTCACAAAAGCTGCACAAGTTTTTAGAAGTTAATGCATGAGCTAAACCCAGTGTCGTGTTATAAAAATTCTTAACTCTTGGGCAAAACCATTTGAGAAATCCTTTCTTGCTCCTACCAATTAAGTTTATTATCTATAAAGACACTTCCAAAAAGGTGTAGCTTGTCTTCTGCACTGGTGCTTTATTGTCTGATACATTTAACCTATTTTTCTTCTCTGAAATGTCACATTTGAGGTCACCAAATAACTTTTGGTTTTATTTAATTAAAGTTTGTAATTCTCATTTAAAAGCATGTACTCTGGCCTACAGAGTTGATTATGGATAAATTGCCAATTACTTTTGGAGACAGAGAGATTGGAAGTGGTGCAGTGAGTTATTTTTCAAAAGGCCCAAGCAGCATGGACACTTTCAATGGGAATGACACACGTGACACAGCGAGGTGCATTTGGAAGTCCAGATGTGCCATTCTCTACTTCTTTGGGCTGAGAATTTCAAAAACATTAATGTGCTGAAGTGAAATGTGTACTGCTGCACACATGTGGCCATAAGTTTTCAGGAGAGACTATTGGTCTCCAGACAGCTTCTGACAAGTTCATGCTTCTCCAGAAACTCAGTGCCAAGAGCTGTTTCTCATAGAAGAGCTGCTTGTATTCTTGTCCCGTCTTAATTTCTATGATCTTTCCTGTACTTAATAGATGTTGATTACAGCTATATAAAAAAAAGAAAAAGAAAAATCATAATTTCCTTGAACATTTTTAGAGACTTGTTCTTCACCCACTTAATCTTCTTAAAGACTCAAGGAATATATTACAATAATTAAGTTTATTTTCCAGAAATTTAATTTAAATAACCATCAATTTCTCTTTACCAGTGATGTATCAGAATAGATTTTGTAGCAGTTTGGATAACTGAGACAAATATAAACTTCAGCCAGATTAATAAAAACTTCTAACTGAATTCATGTCATTTGTCCATTGATTTATGGGTTTTGCAGGTTGTATATATTTGGATTTTTAAACATTCTTGAAATACGTAAATTAATTTGCATAGGGATCTGAGAAAGTGATATCTTTCTGTGTCTACAGACATAATTTTCTCCACATTAGTCAAGGTTTAATTACACTGGTGAAGATTTTTCTTCCTACACATAAGATATGGCACATTTTAGTAGCTCTTATTATTTGAAAATGTCTCTTGAAATTCAGCATTTATCATAATTTGACTAGCTTTATCTCATTCACTAAATTAAAAATCCAGTTGACTTTTTCCTAGGTTTTTGTTGGTTCAGTTTCCAGAGATTGAAGTACTAAAGGTTCTTAATCTTTTATTTTTATCTTTAATGTAGAAGTTAAGTGGGCATTTGATTGACCATCTCTGTTTAGCTTTGACCGAGACTAAGAAAAAAAACAGGAGACCAAGGGAGCCTTTAGAGCATTGACGTTTGAACTTCCAAAGATTAGTTGCTTCACTGAACCATTTTCAAAAGCTAATTTCTGAAATGTAACTCAAGGAGAAGTATAAGGTATTCTCTGACATTCTCAAAAGGTTAAATTGGAAAGGAAACTGCGCCTCTGCCTGATGTTCTGGTAAAGGGTGAGGGGCGACACCAGCTGAAGTAGGAATGTTGCTTTTAGTCAATACAGGCTGTAAGTTTTGTAGTGCTTTCAGTAAGAAAACAGTTCAGAAACACTAGTCAGTTGCTTTGACTAAATCTGGAGGGAAGATTAAGTAATCATTAGGTTTTGTAAAGTAACAATGGAGGCAAGACAGAATCATAAGGAAATTGTACATGAAGAATTAAAAAAAATTAGAATAATTAATTCCAGTGTTTCATGGGCAAAATCAGTACAAGTGGAATAAAGTCTGAAGAGGTCACTCAGATCTTACAACCCACATACTTTGTAGTTCTCAGTGCTTATGAATATGTTCACGTGTCTGACTCCAGTTTAACACCAGCCAGTTCCTGCTTTCATAGGAAATAAAGCTTCTACATACAAATACAAAGTGTTAGTACGTAAGTGAATCTGATTCTGTTCTTCCCTCTATATTCCAATATCTGTAAAATCAATATTGCCTGCCTTGGTTTTATCTCATTTCAGTAAGGTACAATGATTACAAGTCCCAGTTGTGGAAAGGTGACAATCTGTTGAAGGGATTTCTCAAAGATTAAAGACAAGAAGGAATATCTTCAAGTAACCTTATTAGTAAATTAGAAGTAAGAGTTTTTAAGCAGTCCAGGTAAAGCAAGTGATAAATGGTCCATTGCACTAAAAATAACAAGAAGTTGTATTCATAAAAGTCAAATAAGGACTGGTATAAATTTAGTAATTCTTTCTTGCAGCTCAGTACTCTATATGAAAATTTTCTATGTTTCTTACTTGAATTCAGCATTGCAACTGATGGTTTGTCCAGGCACCTTTTTTGGCTGAATTTTGTTCAACAGTGATGTTCATAGAAGCCAGGAGATTGCCTGAGGGTGTGAGCTGTTCACAAATGAATAGAAACTTGATTATTTTTTTTTGGTGGTGTTAAAAATAAAATCCTGTTGATTGTTTTCAGTGCTAGATCTGCTTTTGGTTTTAATTATCTCATAGTGGTTTATATGCCTTATGCTTTGAATCCCAGGTAATATATATCTGATACTTAGGGAAAATCATCTTATATTGCATTTATTATCCTAGAATGTTTTTTATTCTTTGCCACCACCAAAAAAAACCTGTTTACTCATTTATGATTGCAATGTAGTCTTTAGTTGGCTTATTTTGTCTTTTCATCACATCTGTATATAAATCAGCAGTGTTAGGTTTACAGTCAAGTTTTATTTTAGTGCTCCCCTGACTTCTAAGAAGGTAATCTGGTAAGGTACCTCATTTGTATACATCCTATATAGTCCTTGCTGCAATCAAATTGCAGATCAGTTGCTCTAGGTTTCAGTTGCATTGGATTTGCTGAAGCTTTAACTATCCACGCTAATTATTTAGAGACTCTTATGGATAGTTATGTCCTTGATTAGTATAAGCATAGGCAGAATAAGTACAGTAAAAAAAAAAAGTAAAATATATAAGGTAATAGGAGGGAATGTGTATTCATCAAATTATGAAGGAAAATTGAAAATTGAAAATTGAAAAGATCAGCTCTGTATGTCATGAAATTTAATCCTTGGATTTTTTCCTCAGTATAGTTTTGAATGTATCCAGTAAAGACTTTTCCACTATTTATTGATGAAAACTACTGTACTACCTGAGAGTTCATAAATCCCATGTACATTTCATTTTTCATCTTTTTACTCATTGGATAGTAATGTAGGTTGTAAATTAGAAATGTTCAAAGCTGACAAAGACTTGGCTTAAGAGTTTTTAAACAAAAATACATCACAAACCTTGAGTTATTCTAAATCATTATAGCCTTGAGGCTCCCTGGATGTGTACTGCAGCATTTCTAAAGACATTCTTGGCAGCAGGAAAATTGCAAATTACCTTCAGGGCTCTCCCCTGAGGTCTCAAAGAAATTATAGGGAGAAAGGTCAGTTCTTGTGAGTGCCTCCTCTAGGCATCCATAAACTGGTGTTATTCAGAAGTACTCAGAGAAAGCAGGTATCAAACTGATTACTCTGTAAGAACTGCTTGTCCAAAGGTGCTTTAAATCTCCCTATTACCCCCATCTGCCTGAGTGCCCCACTTACTCGTCCAGCAGGGTCAGTAAGTTAAAGTATTCTGCTTGAAAATAACAAAGATGATTTCTGCACCCAGAAATGTGGGAAAAGGTTTGTAAGAACTCCCTGCCTTACAAGCTGACTGAGGCTCCACCAGGACATGGAAAGTCATAGCTCACTACATGCTTATTTTGATGACCTCTCCTCTCTTCTGTGGAGGCTATTTCTGACCTAATTCATAGTCAGTCAGTTTTACTGAGGTGTTCAGTAGGAAAGGTGTCACCAGAGTTTACTCAGATTTCTTGCTGCAGCTTCCAACATCGTTTATGACAGAAACTCCTCTGAACTGGGATCAGAAATTTGAAGGGAATCCTGACTGCATGAAAAAAACAGCAGTCCTGTTTTATGAACTTCTGTCAAAGTCTACCATTCCACTAAATACAAATTCATATTTGTTGCAATTGTTCTTCAAGCGTACCTAGAGAAATTGAGGGAAAGTTTGTTTTGGATTAAAAAAAACCTCTTGTAGTACTTTTCCCTTTGCATGCACAAAGAAAGTATGGAGTTCTTTCAGCTTCCTTTGTAGGACTTGTTTTTGAGAAGAAAGAATGGTTTCTGATAAGAAACCACTCATTTGAATAAATCTCCTCAACAAATACATGTATCAGGAGCTTCTCATTCTCAGTTAAATCCAGAGTGTCTCTCACCAGTTAGCCAGTTCCCTCTTAACATTAGCTGATCTCAGCTAGGGAATCCAAGGTAGGCTAACTCCACAGTTTTTGTCTGAGAAAGTTGCAGTATTTGTTTCTTTACTCCTCTGCTTCTACAACTCACTGTTTGTGCCTAAACTTTGGACTCAGAATGCAAATATACTCACACTCAAAACATCCAGTGGCATATTGTACATTTAAAGGAAACGGAAACTTTCAGTAGAGTTTCATTTCCCACTTTGTGTTGCTGATCTTTTGCCTCTGGTGTTTATTCTAAAATTCCTCCCCTGAGGGAATGTAGTGGGTTTGCTAGTGGCCTGGTTATAGCCTGCTGTAGATGTCTGAGTTTCCACTGCAGGTTAGCTCAGAATGAATTTTAGGACCTCGTTTCTTACCTTTGTGCTGTTTTTGGAAGTGAGATAGTTGCATCAGAAATTCATTAATTTTTGTTGGACTTTTTTTTTCTGTATATGTGGATCTCTAGCCCACAGATTAGTTGGAATCATGACCTCTGCCTAACCAAATAAATGTATTTGCCTAAGATGACAGATAGCCTGAAACAGCCACTTTGAGAAGTGAATTGCTTAATTCATGGCAAGGATCAAAAACCACTTCTTTGACACCTCCCCGCAAAGAGAATGCTGTACATGTGACATTCTAAACCTAAACTCCAAGGAGCTACGGTGAAGAAACTCTCCTGTTGCAGGCAAAGGGAGAAGAAACACCTCATTTTCTTGAGAAGTGTAGATAAGAATGCTTTCACACCTTCTTTTCTGAGCAGGAAACAAGTGTTCTCTGTTAATGTCAAAATGTTCCCGGAGAGTGGTATACTAGCCATTTTCAGTTTGATAAAATTGATCATCTGCATTACTGTAATGTTTCTTAAAATAAATAAAAGTCCAGTTTCTCTCACACAGCCAAAACCACGTTGAAAATCCATACATCTTTTTCCATTTTAATGTCTCTAAGATTTATTAGAACACATCTAATTACAAGCATTACAGTTTTTAAGAATAGTTAAACTTTTAGCTCAGTCCTCATAATATATGAGGATTTTAAGCAGATAAACCATTAATACTAATGGGATTAATTCCCTAGGAGCAAGAGAAAAAAACTTCCAGAGCTTTCAGAAAATACCTTCTGCTATCATAATGTAATTAAATTGTAGTTAAAGTTGCATTATACATTGCTAATTAAAGGGGAAAACCATCACTAACATTATCAATTATGCTTTTAAATAATAGTAATATGAAGAAAATACTTGCATTTCAATTTCCTTTTACTAAGCATTTCAAACATGATTGTTTCAGGATAGAGAGGTAGGGGCTGTAGGCACAATTCACTCGTCCTGTGATCAGGGTAAGAACTGCTGAGTCAAAATCATGGAAACCACTTTAAGGGCCAGTATGGGATATGTTTCTGTCTCTGTTATTAAAAAGGAGTGATGTCCTACATTTTTTTGCAGCAGAAGCCTAATTTACTCAAAATTTCTTTAAATTTTTGGGATGCTGTTTAAATTTTTGAAGGCTGGAGTGTGAACTCTTTCAGACAGATGTTGCATGCTGCTTACTGTTTACACCACAGCTACTGTACTGTGAATTCAGGCAGAGTACAAACAGCCCTTGAAACTTGTCCCAGACAAGTAGGTTCAGGCTGAGAGAGACACATCATCTTCTGCAGGACACCCCCAAAAAGCTCCTTTTGGGAGTCCTCCTTTGTCTGTGTACACTTACAGGGATCAACTCACTGGCAACATCTGCAGCAGCCTCTACAAGCCAGAGGTAGGGGTGGTTTGATCACTTGGAGTTCTGTACTGCTGCTGACTGTGGGAGCCATCTTCATGGTAAATGGTATTATGCCTTTAGTGGATTTGTGGAAAAGCTATTGCCTCATTTCTGGATCCCATACAACTTTGGTTTTGGCTTTGTGAACTGCTCCTGTGCCACAGGAGTGTAGCTATTTGCTGATTGCACTTCACTCTGTACCGGAGCTGGGGTGGCTACTAACCCATTAATTTAGTGGAACATTAAGATGAAAATATTGCAAGCCATAGAATCTCATCAGGAATCAGTGAAGAAAGGCTGGGTTATATTTACAATCAGAAACTATTTTCATTAGAAATTTCTATGTATCAAAGCCAGATTTTTCATGTAAATGTATAAGATTTGGAGACATTTTGGTGAGTCAGATTATAAAGGTGTTACATGGAATTTCTGACCTGGTAGGTAAAAGTTCAGATCCTCCTCTTTTCTGAGTCAGCCTGGTTGGTTTTCCAATTTCCTCAATTTTTTACCCACATCTGAGTTCAGACCCTGAATTGGTCAACTCTACCAGTACCAGGGAGGAAGAGGAAACAACAGCTAGGACTAATGTGCTTGCATGAAAGAAAGAGTGAACCAGGAAACCAGGCATGAATTAGCACCTCTGTAGATGCAATCTGGTGAGTTGGATTTCTCACTCAAGCTAGCAGGGTATAGGTGTACCCTCAGGCTATTGAGTGTGGGATGGGTGCTCTCCTAAAGTCCCATAGCTGAAATAATTGATGGCTGTCTTATCTATCTTGTGTGGGTTTCACCCTACATTTTGCATTACTTATGTTTACCAGGATTCTTTCAGTTTTCAGAGACTTTAGCACTTCTATCTAGCTGTCAACACAAGATGTGTCACACAGAATGGGAGGCTGGTGCCCATGGTGCAGGACCAGCCAGATCAGTACACCTGAACTCCCCCAGGCTCAGCCAGCCAAATCAGGTGCCTTGTGGCAAAGGCAGCAGCCAGCTGTGCACAAGCTGGGAGCCAGCAGGGCAGGAAAAATTGCTTCTTCCCTCTCTTCAGCCATTTGTGACACCCCAGCTGAGGGGCTGGCTCCACCCTTGGGGATCCCTGCCACAGGACACTGATGAGGCCAGCTGATGGGTCTCCATAGAGAGTGGAGAAGGGATTGTGGTGCCCTTGGAAAGGCAGTACCCCAGGGGTCAGTTGTGGGGGCTGTGCCATTGAACACCTGGAGGAGGCAATGGAGTGCTTAATCCTCTAGTTTGCTGGTGACACCCAACAGGGGACTGAAGCCGGTGTTCAGATTGCCTCCAAGACTGCTCCTGGGGCTGGTCCCCTGCACTGCAAGGACGCACTCAAGATTGTGTGGCGAGGAAAAGATTGGTAGTGCAGGGGGAGTTTCTGAGGCCTGGAAAAATGACCAGAGTGTCATTCTGGATGAGCAAAGGGCATCTCCAGCAGCCATACTTCATAGTTGACTCAGCTCAGGAGGTTGAATTAAATTAGCAGAAGTGGGCTGGCAGGCATCATGAGGTCACCTCTCACCTTTCAGAGGCCAGGAGTTTGTAAACCAGGACTGGCCACATTCCCTGTGTCTTGGAGGCAGCCCAGGAGAGTTGTAGCTATGGGGCAGCTTCCCTGTTCACCCTTCTCAGCTCTCCCTGGGTTCTGTGCTTTAGTGAAATGGGCAGAAAAGTTTAACTCCTAACTCTTTGCCTTCAACCCATCCCTACTGTGCTTTCATAGTAAGTGTCTTTGGTAGTATGTCTTATTTGGAGCTGATAATTCGTATGCAATTCAATAACATCTCTATTTGTTGGTTTTGACCCCAACTGAGTTTCATCTGTATGATTTCTAAACCAAAAATGTCACCCCATCATTAGATATAGAGAATAGGAAGTGGGGGCAAGAGTTTTAGGGAAAGGATGCTGGGTTGAGCTTTTTTTTTTGTGTTGAATTTAAGGGTTTGTTGGATAAAGATATGAAACTCGGGAGAAGACAAAATTATCATTAGAGAAGAAAAATTGTAAGAAAGTAATTGAAATGGGGCCAAGAGAGGAATCATGTGGATGAGGATGTTGTATCACAAACCAGAAAATAGGGTGCTGAAAACACTCATCATTGAAGCTGCACAAATGAAAAGGTGCCCTAGAGAAGACTGTGCTTGACAGAAGAACTTGAATATCTCTGACAAATATTCCCTAGGACAAATGGAGTAGTGGGACCTTTGCTTGTTATGTTTAGTCTCTGTTGGTTTAAGTGGAAGTTAGTCTAGATTAAAGACAGGTTGAGGAATATAGGCTGCCTTGGACATCACAGGCAGAGCCATCACTTGGCTTAACTGGCTGTCAGGTGATGCTGAGCAGACTTACTATTGGTTAGAGTCACTGGACTTTGATCTACTAATTTGTTCTTGATATTGTAGAGTCCTGACCACCCATTAGAGTATGAGGAGAATTGACCCAGATCAAGAAGTTTATTGAGGAATGTATCTATCTGGAAAATACAATTTGTACAATATAAATTGCTTAAAAATGCCAAGTCCTCAAAAAAATGAGAAAGGACTCCTAGTTTTTTACTTTTCCTTTGAAAAACATGGGTAATTTTCCAGAAATAATGTATCTTTATAGCCCATGAAACTAAAAAATGGAACTTCTGCACATGTACTAGATTGAAATTCAGTGCTGAGGAATAATGTTCTGCAAAAGGGAAAATAAGAAAGTGCCTAGGAAGAAAATGCATACATTTAGCATAATATGGTCTACACATAATCTATATCCTAGTCACTTCCCTAAGATTACAGACCTGGAATGTATATTCATAAGCTTTCACACAGTGCCTAATACACTGAGGTTACAAAGGTACTTGGTTCCTCTTAGTAAATTTTAAATTGTACTGAGATAATTGTGTGAGAGGACAATTGGATTGAAAAGACAAGTATCAAAAAATCAGAAAAATACCAAACTCATGCCTTTAAGCCTCCTGTTTGGCTTGGCAGAACAGGAACAGTCTGCAGCTTCCTGAGTCCTGGTTTACTGTCACCTAGAAGGGAAAGTCAGGTCTCACAACAAAGACCACTGAACACATCAAAGAAAGTTATGAAATAAAAATAAAGACTGGATTTCCAAACAGTTATTCCTTTGTTGTTTGTTTTTTTGGGGTTTTTTTTAATGTCCGTCATCTTAACCAGACAACTCACTTGACCAGGTATTGTAAATGCCTAAATGAAATTGGATTTATATGAAATAAACATTCTTTTTCTCTATTTCTTGTCACAATGTCACAAATGCAAGCATGGCTTCACAAGCTTTGTTGAGAAAAGCAGTCACATTAGAGTAGTAACAACAGCTGTTCCTAGTAAGTCACATCACAATTGTGATATGTGCTTAAAAACTGAGCTGTTGAAAACATTTTGGTCCTAGTATTAATAAAAAACACTCTCCTAGCACATATCATTAATAAGAAGTTTGGGAAGTTGCTTCATAGGTAAGCCCTTTAACCTGACCATTTGGAGTAGTCAGTGGCAGAATCTCCTCTCCCATTTCAAAAGATGTATCAAATGGATCTTTGTTCCATCTTTTGCCCTGTAGGAAACATCTTTAACTACACCTGTAGTGCTGCCTATATGAATAGCACACATGTGTATATTTATATATGTATTTGTGTCTATATCTATATCTGTATCTATCTATCTATATATAAATGTACCCCCACATAGAACAAACCAGCAGTTAAATAATCCACAATATCCAAGTGAACAAGTCCATTATGATTCTGAGATTTGACAAGCATCTACCAATGGGCTGCAAAGTAATGGGTATGTGTTTGACTTAAGTACCAATTGGCTCCATTATTAGTGGAAAAAAAATTAATAACAGTTACATGTTGCCCATATTCTCTGCCTCTATCAGGAAAAATAATGTTGCTGCAGAACAGCTGATTTTACCCTATCAATTCTATTAATTATGTGAAGAAAGGAATCACAGATGCTGTGAGAGTAAGAAATAAGTGCCATCTAATTCCTTAATAGTCACTGAGAAGGATTTTACATTTCACTTGAGCAGAAATTGAATAATATTAAGCTTTTGTAGCACACCAGAAGAAATGTATTTATCTAATTGTGTCTTTTGAACACAGCTCTGTAAAAACACTGTGGATTGAAAAATAATCTGAAAAATAGCTTGTATTACATCATTTGACAAGGTCTACTAACACTTTCTGCAGTGTCATAATTCTAATGAAATTTGAGGAGTATAGTTTTCACCCCCAAACTTACTAAAATTACAGAATGAAATATCTGAATTATATACCTATTACTTATTTTCTTTAAAACTATACATAAAAATTAAGTCAGCATATATGATAGTAAAGATAGTAAGAAAATTAAAGAGAAGTGTAACATTCTTAAGGCAAGAAAAAACCAAATTATACAACTGACCCTGACCATATACTAGAGATAAATTCCTGCAGAAGATACATGTTCTATTTGAAAAATTCTAAAGGAGTTCATTAAAAGATTAATGAGGGTTATTTTAATGAACTTTTTAAAGAAGAGATTAACAATGGTAGCTTTTAGAAATACAATTTTCTTTGCCTGCAGCAGATGCAGTGCCAGAGTATCATCAAGGAACACTGAGCATAAGCCTGTGACTTGTGACCAGTCCCTAACTGTGCCTTCCTTGACTGAGAGCCTAGATTTAACATCTTCTTTTTCCTGTGCAGTGCTGAAAAGGTGAGCAAAATGAATAGTTCCTAATCTGAATTTGTTCTAGCATCCTCCACGGTTGAGAGATGATTGTGTTGCATAGGCAATGCTTCCTTATATTTTCCTTTACCAGAAGTTGGAGCAAAGATCTATTTGAGATGCTGGAAGGATTATTTTCTACATCTGCCAGTTCTAGTCCTCTTTTCCTTCAAGTATACCACACACTACCGGGCTGAGCAGTGAGTTGTGGAGAAGTTCAGTGCAGTAGTGAACTCCCTGTGGAGTCAACTGTGCTGTTTTCTAAGAAGATAAGATGATGTTAAAGGCTTAAGCCAAAGATTAAGTTCATCCTACATCTTTCACAGCACAGCATTCTCTGTCTTCTTTCCTACCTACTTTTCCCTGCACTGCTTTACACAGCCTTCTCCCACTAAAAGCAGCTGCAGTGGCAACAAGAAGGGGCAATCTACTCTGTTTTTTCTGTTCTGCTGAGAGCAGCAGCACAGGAGAGAGAATTTTAGGACTTTGTAGTTAAGGTAGTGGAAGAAAAGCATCTCCTGCACATTCTTCAGTGGGGCTGGTGAGTCTAAGTATGAAGATTTTAGGGCACATGGCATATCATACCTACGTTTTCAACAGCAATGTGTGATCTGCCTTACTATATGAGGGGCAGAAAGCAGTGCTGGCCATAACCACAAACTACAATACACATTGTCATGCCTCTTAGTGATTAAGTTGCTCAAAATCCCTTTGGGTTTGATTCTACTTAAGAAAATATATGCAAAGTGTGACTTGTTATATTGCTACACCATATCTGCAGTCTCTTGATTCATATTAGATTTTTTGTTGACAAGCTTGACAGCAGTGATGAAAATTAAGACTAAATGTGGGAGAGGAGAGAAACCTGTATATAATAAGAATTTTAAAAGAGGAATACTGGGCAAGTTCTATATAACAAATACTGTAAAGTAAGACTTAGTGAACATTGAGAAAGTAACAAAGCAGAACACAAAATGTGAAAACACAGTATTTAAAATTGTCAAAGGCTATACTGCAGACAACATGAACACTTAGTTGCTGATAAATGTCATGGAGTCGAAAAAGTCCAGCAGGCTTTTAAAGGGCATCGCAAAGTTTTACTGTTATGGCATGGGAGTATTATGGATATGAGAGAAAGCAGGGTGGACCAGATGCAGTGTTTGTTGTATACATACTTAAGTTGAAAGTGCAAACAGCAATCACTGCTATTTCATTATGTTTACAAGATTGCATAATAATATGACATCATCACAAAAGTGTGATGTCATTACTGTCTGCCATAACTGAACTATAGCCAAGATCTAATCCAAAGTTCATAGGATATCAACATAAAGACCTTCAATGACATCAGTATGCTTAGGATCAGTTAGGACAGAAATGAGGGAATGGCTTATGCCCCTCCAGCCTCTAATGGCTTATCTAATTAATGCTTTTTTTGCTTGTTTGCAAAGACCTCTTAGAGGTGGTTGCAGCAGCTCAATAACAAGTATGTCCTGTGCTGTGGAAACGTATCTGGGTGTACCCAGCCCCTGCCACAATCCTGTGTTACTACTAAAAGTGTAAAAAAGCAGTGAGGTCTTGTCTACTGCTGAAGTACCACTGAACCAACTGTTACAATCCCTGAACATGTTTGAATGTATTCTTCAGTGTCTCCATGTATCTTTGAGAGGACATACATAAACCTAAGGTGAAGCCAGCATTTGATCCCCTACTTGACTAATACCCAACCCCTGGAGCCCAGGCAACTCCATCACTTCCCTGGACAGCCTGTTCCAGTGCTTGACCACCCGTTTGGTGAAGAAATTTTTCCTAGTATCCAATCTAAACCTTCCCTGGTACAGCTTGAGGCCATTTCTTCTTGTTCTATTGATGGTTTTTTTGGAGAAGAGGCTGACCCTCACCTGGCTACACCCTCCTTTCAGGGGGTTGCAGAGAATGATAAGGTCCCCCCAGAGCCTCTCCTTTTCTAAGCAAAACACCCCCAGCTCCCTCAGCCACTCCTCATCAGACTTGTGCTCCACACCCTTCCCCAGCTCCATTGCCCGTCTCTGGACATGTTATAGCACCTCAGTGTCTGTAATGTAGTGAGGGACCAAAAACAGAACGCAGGATTCCCGTTGTGCCAAATCCTTCAACAGCAGTTCAGTCAAAGCCACTCTGTTTAGGGGAAGCAGAGAGGGTCATCTAGAGGTGAAGCACATTGTGTCATCTGTCACCGGTGATGTGACACAAACCGGACCAGCCAGGGTGGCAATTGAAAT
Organism: Hylia prasina; assembly: GCA_013397195.1. NCBI lineage: Eukaryota > Metazoa > Chordata > Aves > Passeriformes > Sylviidae > Hylia > Hylia prasina. The sequence goes on from VYXD01011002.1 coordinate 689,428, forward strand.
AGGGATGGGAATGATCGAATAAGCCTGGAAAATAACTTCAATAATAGCCTGAGCCAACAAAGAACATAAGCCAAACGCAGTAAGGGGCAACCTCAAAACACCCAATGATGGGGCAAATGTAACAACATATAGACTTTAGCCTGGACAATGAACCAAGGAACATTACATTACCATATATGTAAAACATTGTTAACCAATCACATACAAGAACTCAGAACATAACCTTATATGGTGCAACTGTGTTAACATAACCATTCCCATAATCCCGTTCTTCTCACCAGAATGTTCTGCACAGATGTTCTCCACCAGATGTTCTCCTTCCGAGCATCTCGTTTCCCATGGTCTTAGATTAATGCCCACTTCATTGTCGAGCAGGGCCAACCCACTCCCTGTCCCCCGTCGCCCAACTCCCACAGTCATCTCTCCTCATGCAGCCAAAGAATGGCCCTTGGCCCTGTTTTAAATCACATATCCCTTAAGAATATCAGATTTATCAAAGAAAAATCTGTATGAATAGGTTAGCTGTTTGTAACCTTCAAGAAATGAACTTTGTGCTGTGGTTGTCAATGTAGCAGAGACTGTATAATGATTAAGAGCATAGAGAAAGCTTTCTTGCTTGACTACATTAGATTTATTCTACTTCTATGTCATTATGCACATAAGTTTTAGAAATGAGAATTGTGTAAAACTAATTGAAAATGAGAGTTCAGCAACGTTGTCACCACCGCACAGACATGCAGCTTCCCATTGCCTGCAGAAAAGGTTATTACATTTAATGTCGTATGGAATGAAAAGCAAGTAGCAGCACTTTAAAATGTTCATACAGGATATTCTTGGGCAGGAAATGCATGAGGTCTAGCTGTACTTTTAAAGACAAAAGCATGCTCACAAAGGGCTGTGAGTAAGAAAGCCTTGAAAGCATGTGCAAATACATGTGACATTTAACTGGCACCTTTTGAGAGAATAGATTCAATATTGTCTTAAATGAGACACTTGGTGTTAAACCTCAGACTGAAATCTATCCTGCTACACCAAACTGTGGATTTGCATATATGTTAAGGTTAAAAAAAAAAGTATTCTGCTTCTTTAAGGACCTTTGGAATTTCCCATTTGCCATCACTAAAAGAAGGAAGCAGTTGAAAGCATGGCTACATTTGTCCCTTGAAGTGTTGTAACAATTGTTTCATCAGTTTCATCACACTATTTGTCCTGTTTTCTCTCTAATCATGTAGAAACAAAATATTCTTTATATTCATTAAAAATATTCTAATGTGTGTAAACACTAGCAGGAATCTAATTTCCTAAGCTGGGAGTTCAGCATGCTGTGAGTTTTAATAGAGCTAGTATAACTGGCGACTTAGTTCTCTCAAGTGTATAATCTTTTTCTTTTAAAATGTTAATAACGACATCTTTATTGTGAAGGTTCCCCTTCCTCAAAGTGCTACTATTGTTCTCTACAGATCTGAAATATTTGGTGCTACTTTTTGTACAGCAGCACTTACAGAGGGGGAAAGGCACATGGACTGTAAAAGAGCCAGTCTTATCTGGAAGACTCAGGACTTGCTGCCCAACATAATGATGGCTCAACTTGGTCTGTTCAAGGGCACCTACCCACTGGACATTGTTTGCTAACATACCTACTTTGCATCTAGGATAATGTGTAAGGTCATCACTTCCACTTGCTGTATTTTCTCTCCTTGAAGTGATAAGGGTATCTGAGAGCAGGGCCAGGAGTCACTTGTAGCCAGAAGGAAACTTAATCTCTTAAGCTGCACCAACCTTGGCTTTTAGTGCTGGATTGCAGTGATTTAGGGTTTCATTGGCCACAAATATGTTAAGCCTAATGTGAAGAATGTAAGCCCTTTCCACAACAACAAAAAAAAGAAAATGCAGAACAACCTTTTAGTTCAGAGGGCTATAGACAGAGGGTGTTGTCCATTCTCTTTTATTCAAGGCCTGGAAGAACACCAAAAATGTAATGGTCCACAGAAGAGAGATGGAAGACCAGATGGAAGATCCTGACTCTCTGAGCAGTGTTCTAGATACCAGGATTGGTCTGCATTGCTTAAGTTTTGTCCGCAGATGTAAGTTCTGTTTTCTAAAATGCATGTGGAGAATGTATGGGATTCTGAGTTACTTTTATTTCCAGCTGATTACTCCCCTACATATATGCCTGACAACACCCCGCTGTTACTGTCTGCTCTGATCCCAACTCTAAAGCTATTGTATCCCTTTCCAATCCCTCTGGCTATCAGAAGCCATATCAGTCCATACCACTCTGCAATGCATCCACCAAACTCTGTTTTCCAACTGCATCCTACCACTTCATCATTTCCAAACCCCGAGTGTCCTTTATTATTCTTTACCACATATTGCTACCTTCATAGCCTCCTCTTCCATTTTAAACATCCAAAACTCTACTTTCTTTACCCTCTCCACCTTCCTCCCGTTTGCCAGCAAGCCTGTTCTCTTCATTTCAGCTTCCTGCCCCATTACTCCCTACAGAAGTGCAGGTATTAGTATAGAGACAGTTGCTGCAGGGAGTTTTGCTGATGTTTGTGGGAATTGGCAGCTGCCGTACTTGAGAGGGAAGGTTACAGATTCAGGAATTCCTTGCTGAAGGATAGGAAATTATTATGCCTCAGCTGGTCCATAACAGTGACCCTGGTCCACATTATTTCCTCATGGCAAACCAGAGATGGTTTGTCTCTTTGTAAAAGCATATCACATCTACCCTAGGGTAGGAATGCGCCCCTGGGCAGTTACCAGGATAGATTTTCTTCAAGTGTCCACACAGCTTTCTTTATTGTCAAGCCAAATTATCATGCACCACGACTGGTAAACCGATGGTCATGAGGAGAACTAGAACAGTTTGCAGAAATAAAACAATTTCAACAATCAGAAGAATTATAACTAAGGAGTGACATGGAAAAGAAATGCCTTAGCAGCATGTGAAATGGTTTTCAGGGTTGATGTAAATTGCCAGCGTAGCTGTACACTTAAGTGTAATTCTGGTACTAACTGCCAGCTGAGCCCTGAGAATCCAGTCTTTACTTAGGCAGCTGAAATGGAAGTCAGTAACAATCTGTGCATCTATGCATTAAAATTTCCTGTATTTAAATTCTGAATGTCATGACAATTAGAAAGAAAAACACCCCAAACCTGGAAATGTGTATAAAATTTCTCTCTGCAATGATATCCATTAGAGAAAAATTAATTGTAATGTGATTTTCTGGCACCATTATTGATACTGATCCAGAATAGAAATTTGAGTGATTTTTTTATTATTTTATTTACTAGTTCTAGCCTGCTTACCCTATTCTCTTTAAGAAGTATGTGAAAAAGCCACTGTTATTGTGAAGTGATTGGTCGCAGTCAAAATTTAACCTCAGATATCAATAATCTTTACATACTTTTTATTGATTTTGTATTTCATTCTCATTTTTTAAGATGAATACTGCCTTAGTCTGTAAGCAAAGTATGTACAACTTGCACATTGTTAGGAGAATATAATTACCTCCCTGAGTATAAAATATATTTATATTGTTATGTGTCAGTGCACAAAAAGTGTGATACACATTTACATTTTCAGATTAAATGTCTTTGTTTCAGATAAGACAAGGAGGACAATCTTACAAATTTGTGTCAGTCCGCAGGTTTTATAACAGTTTCCTCCACTGAAAGCAGAGATGATTGACATTTCATATAAAAGTGGATAAAAGGCTGTGCTGGTTTTGGCTGGGGTAGAGTTAATTTAAGTAGAATTATTCACAAACACATGTTTCTAAAATATGAAGATGGAAACAGCTAAAGAAAGTTGCATCTCATATGACCTAGAACCTTCAGAAACCTCCTCAACTTTCTTAAAGTGTGTGTATAAACTGACTCCAGATTTATTATAATTCTGTACATCACAGAAGCCACAAAATCCAGATGGGCTTGCTTTCTTTTGATCTAAAATGATAAAATTGATGATGACTCATATATAAGAAGTGCAATATTTCTGACTCAGCATTGAGGATTCAGAACTATTCTACTGATAGAAAAGTTAGGTTTCCAGTACAGATGAAACACTGTCAAGTATAATATAAGCAAACAAATGCAAACACATTTTCTGTGTGTGGTAATTAAAATCTGAGTCTGAACCTTATGAGACTTTAGAATAAAGGCAGCAATTACAGGATATATACTGCATATTTGGGGATGATGAGATGCACAAATTACAGGAGAAGTCACAAATGGAAGGCAACCAGAGGATTTGCTGAGGAATTGTGGTGGGCTTCCTGTACAGCTGGATCCTCAAGAGGTTTGGTGCTTGCTGGCTCCCTTCCCCATGCTGCTGAGGATTTACTGAGCAACCTCTGTTCCAGCTCTGTCCATCTGCCATCATGTCCACAGAGTCCTGGCAGAGGGATTGCTCCTAAATTTTTCACAAAGTCACAAAGCTTGGCAGCCACCAATGAGACTGTCTGTCATAGAAGAATGGAAATAGCCTACGTAGAAACTGACTGATCCTACCAAAGGCTTTTGCAAGCTTTCCCCCTTAGGTTACTTAAGATTTTTCACAGTGCATATTATAAGAAACTCTAAATCTTTCAACAGAGCCTCTGTTGGTCAGCTTAAAGTATTCTTTATTTCACCTTAAAATACATAACCTGCTCTGCAGATAGCAGAGATTGGATTATGGAGCATGCCGGTATTTCCATAGTCATAGTCTCAAGGCAACATCAAACTCCCATGAACTCAGAAGGCATTAGGTTTCATGACAGCATATGATTTAGGTCTCAACTCCCTAAAATTTTCTGATTGCTCCCAGTCAGACAGGGATGCTTTCTTGTTGTGGTGAGTTGACCTTGGAGGGCTGTCAGTCACAGCCAGCAGATCTGTCATTCACCCCACTCAAAAAGATGGGGAAAATATTAGATTGAAATAACTCGTGTCAAGACAAGGACAGGGAGATCACTTACCAGTTATCACAAGCAAATCAGGCAACTTGGGGGAGATTAATTTAATTTATCACCAATAAAATAGATTTGGATGTTGAGAAACAAAGAAAAAAGCTACAATTTCCCCCCTTCTTTCAAAGGTCAACTTCACTCATTCATCTCTTCTTCTCTCTCCATTCCTTCCCTTCAACTCTAAGTAGCACAGGAGGACAGGGAATGAGGGCTGCAGTCAGTCCACAAGTCTTCCTCTCTGCCACTCCTTCCTCCTCTCTGCCACTCCTTCCTCCTCACACCATCTCCCTGCTACAGAGTGAGGGCCTTCCCACGGGCTTCAGTCTTTTAGGATACATCATCTCCAGTGTGGGGTCTCCATGGATCACAGTTCCTTTACGAAATATCCATGTGCTGTGGCACTGGGTCCTCCAGGTGCTGCAGGGTGGATACCTGCTCCAGCACTGTCCTCTCTGTGGACTGCAGAGAAACATCTGCTCCACTGTGGTCTTCTCCAGGGGCTGCAGGGGAGTGTCTGCTCCAGCACTTGGTACCTACTCCTTTAACTCTCCCCTAAGTGTTATTTCTCTCACATTTTTCTTCACCATTCACTGCCAGGCAGCGTTTTACCCTTTTTAAATTACATTTTCCTCAAGGCACCACCACCTTGGGTAGAGCGCCCAGCCTTGCCATGTGGTGGGGCCATTGGAGCTGGCTGGAAAGGGCTGTGTCCAGCACAGAGCAGCCCTGGTCACCTATCACAGAAGTCCCTGAAGCCCCTCCCTACCAGCATCTGGGCACCTGCACCCTGTACACATTTTCAATTTCTTCCCAATTCTCTGGTCTTACGGTATTTTTAACTCGCAGGCCCAAGTAGCCTGCAATCCATAAGTAAAACCCAAAATGGCCTGAAGTTGATAAATTTAAGATAAGTATGTTACCTTAATATAGGTGTTAAATAACTTATGCAACCCCTATATAAGAGCCTAATAAAGTTCAAAAATGATCTGAAAAGTCAAATTCAAAAACTTTTGTAGAGCAGAGAAGTGTTGATGTTTGTGTCATAGCCTGGCACAGGACTGAAAAAAGGAATTAACATGGGGGAAAAAATGCATTGTCCAGCACATCTGCAGGATTTTATAATCATCCCATAGATATATTGTCAAAACCAAGATCAGATTTTTTTGTCTGTGTGGTAAGGTACTACCTGAAAAATTAAGCAAATCTTAAAACTGGCTCAGATAAGATACTGCCAGCATGAAGGGAAAGTTGCTAAACTACATTGACAATTGCTCTGCTAAAACCCTGAAAGGCCAAAGCACCCCAAAAGTGATGAAAACAAGTGATTGATTTCTGCTTGAAATGATTTCGTGCTGTTTTTCAAGGGCTTGAATGAAAAGCTGTGCTTCTCTCCCAAAGTGCCATGGTAAGATAAATAATAAATAGGCTGCAGTGTTTGAGCCTTACAACTGAAAAAGTTCAAGGGCAGAGAGAGAAAGTGAAGGAAATGAACTGGTTATCCAGGATTACACTCTACAGACAAAGAGAAAAATTAAAGATTATGTAGGGGGTGTGTGGTCTCGGGGTGCGAGGAGTGAAACAAGACTCATGGACTCTGCATTAGAAGGCTTAACAAGATTTATTAAAGTTGACTCCATTTTTCTCTGGGCTTGGTTATTTCTGCCCAGGTGAAGAGCATGCTGCTGCTTCTTCCCTGCACCCTGCTCAACCAATTCTTCCCCAATCCTTCCCGTGCCAGGGAGATAACAAAACTTCACCCATTGGTTAGGAAAGAGAAACAAATCCCCACCTCCTGGGAGACAGAGCTACAGGAGAGAATGTTTACAGACTTGTGCTGCAATTCTCTGCTTTCGCAGAGAATATTTCTCTGCAGGAAAAAAATATATATGTTTATACAACAGGGGTGTGTGGCTGGTTTTATGTCATTCAGCCCCTGTATGACCGGACCTTTCAAGAATGTATCTACTTATTTTTTGCAATATGACTTAGAATGAGTCCATCACATGAGCATTTTCATAATTAGCGTCTCACAGTATCAGAGTCATTAGCGAGGTGTTGCATGAGGCTGTGAAAACTTTTGCTTCAAGTAAAAGGGAACTTCCACTTCAGATACACTTTTTATGATGACTGATAAATGCTGGTTCTCTAGACTGTTCATTTTTGTCAGGGTCAGGCCTGCGTGGTCTTGGAAGCAGAGCTTGGGGTGAAGGGTGTTGGAACATTTAGTAAAAAATCAAAGGAGGGTTTAACCACAGCTGCAGTGTATTTGTGCTTCCTGTCACTTGGGCTTTGGCTTCAATGATGATCAGGCCTCGCAGAACAAGTCTTTAATCATAAATTGATACAGCTGTGCTGTGCAATTCTAGATTGTAAGGTGATCAATAACAGTGTTCTGTAAATGCATAGCAGTACATTGGGCCCTTTCTACCATTGCCTTTGAAGCAGAGCAAAGCTCACAAGTTGTGCTATTTGCTTTCTGTGGGTTCATGCATTGTGTTGTTAATAAATATTAAATGAGTAAAGCACACGTTCATACTGGTATAATTTAAGCTGTTGTGGTTGTTAGTAAACATCAATAGGTTGCCCTTCTCATCTCTTTACTTCGCATCTGCCCAGCACTTCAATGCTGCATGGGAACCACAGATCCACAGTTCTTCACTCAGCATTGTATTTTCATCATCTTCCTCCTGGAAGCACAGCTCTCTGTGGATCAGAAGGCAGCACACCTCCCTACACAGAAATGACACCTTCCAGACACAGAAAATACCAACATTTACTCTCTTTTGGATGTATCTACCTTGTTGAGTTTGGATCAGTAGCACAGTCCCAGAGTACATCTCCCAGTCATCCCTAAAGGTCCTGCTTTGATTCCATTATAGAGGGGTCCCTAAAGACATGAATTTGATTCTTTTTGCATGAAACTAAACTGGAAGTTGCTGTCTAGATGCCAATAGGTGTGGTGCTCCTGGGACCAGCTTTAACCTGGTTGAAGGAAGATGTCCTAAAATGCATGTTACAAGGATGAAAGGCCCTCAGAACCAGCTGCTTTACAGATCTTCTCTTGCTGGCTGCAATGCCTGTTAATGTGAGCATGGGCTTTGTGGTGACCTTGCTTGACCTTGGCAATTTATTGCCAAGTTTTTATCTTCATATAGATGTGACTTTGAGAAACTGTGGACTCTGTGAAGTGAGCAGGTACACTGTGCACAGTCAATTTGGGGCACACATCCTATCAACCAAGGAATATTCGTGTGCTTTGAAATGGCAAAAGAGTGATGGTTATTTGGCATCCATCCCTCCTCCGTGCACAAGGCTGTTTTGAAGTGCTGGAACTGCACAGAAGTGGTTTTCTAGTGTTTTAAGAGATTTTGTCCATTTTTCAGGTTGGACAAAACAAATTACATGTGGAAGGGGCAAGGGCCTGGAAATTGCTAACTTGCCCGTTACTGGTTTTTATAAAGCCAAAAAAGGATTCTATTTTTTTACTCAAGGCCAGCTCTGGCACCAAACAATGAATCATGGAGAAAGTACAGTTCCTTAAATACTGCTACAAGCCATTTTATAATGAAAAAAATGCTAGTTGTTTTAAATAAAGAGCTCGCTATTTCGTGCCTTACCGTGCAGAGTTTAAAATAACACAACAGAGCTTGGCATTCCACTTCAAAAGAAAATGTTGCTGTGCTGAAACCATAATTAGAACATTACTACCCAGAATAAATTACCAAAGTTAGGAGCAATTGAGGGGTGGTGGAAAGATGCTGCAACAGAAGTTGCATGTCTCTGTGAATTAGAATGGTCGTTGTCACAGCTTTTATTTTAAGTGAAGCAGACTCTAAGCACTGTATTTTTAAGGAGAGTTTGGCAAACTGTTGACATTTAAACCTCAAAATAGGCAGACAGGCTCTCCAGAGAGCCCGAAAGTGGAAACTGCTGGATGCTGGGCTCTCTCGAGCATGGGCCTCCTCTAGACTCCAGGGCATTTGGAGGTATTAGTGAAAAATTACCAAACATACCCTAGTCTGAGGACTTATCTAAACTTCCAGATGTCATTCCTCAGTTTCCTTGTTCCTACACTTCCTAGTTAAGCTTTTCCAAAGTAGTCTGCATATCAATTTGCAAAACATATACAGTAGCTGGATGAACAAACATTATATCCCAGTCTGGACCTAGCCACAACATTGATAAGGGCAGCACAGTGTCTCCAAATGCAGCCTGTTTTTTCCTAGATGAGACTGGCTTTTTGTATTTATGAGTCAACAAAATTATAAATAAGTCTTTGAGCCTACATATTAGGAGAACCTCTTTTTATATCTTCGTATTAAATTCCTCCTAATTGCATATTATATTTCCTTTTCTAATTGCATTTTTATACTATTTAAAAAATTATCTATTTTTTAACGTAGCTCTTTATGAATCTTATTAGTCAGGTAGCTCAAATTGATAGTAACACTATTTGAAATAGCAACATCATGCTCTTGTATTGCTGGATTACTTTATTTTTCTCTCCTAGTGAATATCAGAAATGTATGTTCATTTGTCTAGCTCTAAAAATAAGAACTTTTTAAACCAAAAATAAAAATTAGTTTATTAATAACATCTCATTTCTAATCCTTTCTTGGGAAGGCATGTCACACATCATTTCTCCCAGATAGCATAAATTAACAGGAGCCTTCTCTTTCTCTCACAATAGTCTATAGAAAACAGAAGCAAATCAGCTGCATTTTCTTCTTAGATGTCTCAGAACATATGATAGAATTATGTTGGATTTTTAGTTATGTATCATAGGTATTTGTAAGCTGCTTTTCAACTCACCATCTAAATGCTTAAGGGAAACAGATTTTTTTTCAAAGGGATAGTTGCATCATCTTTTTAAAAAACACAAAGCTAAGTCCACATAAGTGTTGGTTGGGGGAAGATTTTTCAAACTGGAACCTTTTAATCTTACAATAATGTAGATAAAAAACCACCACCAGGACAGTGATATTTTAGAAGACTTTATAGCCTACAGGAGTCAGTCTGCAAATAACGAACATGTACAGCTATAGTGCTCTAATAAAATATATGCTCAAGTGCACTTGTGCTGTTCATCATCACTATGACTACAATGTTCCTCACAGTTCAGCATCTTTCATTTCAATTGTACGCTAAAGTAAATCAGAGATGTGACAAATTGGGTTGTCTGAACCTGTGGCTCTGGTAAGCATCAGCTGTGCCTCTTCTTGCCGTACCAGCTGTGCCGTGGCCAGTGTCTCAGATGAGTGGGGAGATCTGCTAGGCTCCCCACTGAGAAGCTTTCAGACTCTTCCCAACTCCAAAAATGAAGCCCTACATGACAGATGAGGTTTTCTTTTCCTACCTGGCCCATTGTCTTTCTCTTGCAGGGAGGGTTTTCAGGAAGGCAGTGAAGGATGTGGCTTTGACAGCTCCAGGTACTGCAGCTTCCCAGAAGTTGGATTTTGATCCTGCCTAGTGGTGCCTAGTGAAAGGAGAAGGACGCCAAATCCACCTCCTAGACATGCACATTGATTTGTCCTTTTTGGTTTTCTTGGTGGCAAGCTTGTCCTTTCACAATTGTGAGTGGGTGAACAGCATGACCTCAAATTATGGTTCTTGTCCTGGAAGGGGAAGTGAAGACCTGGATAAAAAATCCCATCCTGATAATGTGGGAGACTCCTGTATGTTGAGGCTGTGAAAAGTGCATGTGCAGTCTGGACGGCAAATTCAAAGTGCCTCGTTTCTTAAAGTGAGAAGAGTTTAACATTTTATCCTCAGCTACACTGACTGGACTTGGCTCTGAGCTCACCCAGCAGCAGCCATGCCAGAGAAGCTGTGATATTGTACAGCATAAGGAGACTTTAACAGCCCTTCCACCATTTGTTCCCAGGGATAGACTCCTGCTAGAAGTGGGTATAATGTGAAAAGATGGTATGGACAGGAAGCTATTTCAAGTAAGAGCCCTTATCCCCAGCAGTGCCTGCCAGGTGCATCTCTGGGGGCACTGGCACCAAAACACCTGATACATCCATCTGGAAAACACACTTTCCTGCATGCTAAAATGTATTTCAAAATAAGGTACATAAGTAATATAGATGTTGCACATTTCAAACGCCTCAAATGACAGAGAGAAAAATGGAACTGAGAAACTGTGATATATGTCCTCTTGCTCAATTTAAAACATTATGCTGAATAAACAGAAACATTTCTTATTCCAAGAATGGAGTCTTTAAAGCAGATTAGATGCTACATCATTACTACATATTCACTTAAACATTCTTTTAGAAATGAGTTATCTCAGTGATACTGGTTACTAATCAATATAAGATTTAAAAAATGCTCCATAAAATTCAACTTAATTATCAAAAGCATCTTATTCCTCACTTCCCATCAGCCTTCATGTGAAAGTTCAGTGTACACATTGAAATTCAGAACACGGTTCAGAATGAGTTCTCTTTCCTTTGGTAGCAATCCTATTGTCAAGCTCCACACGACATTCAGAATCATGTTGTGCTATTCCTGAAGGAATATAAATATCCAGAGCTGTGTCAACAATAAGTCCACTACAGACCACGATAACAGGCATAAAAAGTGCTTTGGTAAAAGATGTCTTTTTAGAGCAATCTGCACTTTTTGTGGCTCTGATGCAATTCTATTTCTTTCTTTGTAAAAGGAAGAAGTGCAGCAAGTTCAGGGTCTTGTGAACTAAAACTCCTTTCATTATCCTAAGCATCAGCATAGCATGCGTGTCTTGATGAAGAACAAAGGGATTAATGCTATTCTGGAAGTTAACTATGACTCACATCAGTATCCACAACATCATGTCTTTTGGGGAGGGAGGAAATAATCAAATATAAATAACATTTCATGCCATCTCTTGGGTCTGCACCGCAGTCATATAATTTCTGTCTGTGAAAGATAGAGTGCATCTCTCTTAATAGTTTTAGCTGGTGCTTTCATATTGATTGATATATTTCAGACAATTTAGCTTGCCCCCTACTTACAAGCAATTAGTGCCACTTCCCGACACAAAACACATATCCTCGGGCAGGGAGAAGGACTTATTTGAACCTTACAAGCTTAGAAGCATCCTGTGATACAGAAAAAATTCCACGTTTAAAAACTGTGAGCAATTAAGACTGTACTGCAATACCTACTGAATCTGCACCCTAATGCTGTCCATATTTTCTACAAAACAACCCCAGCCATTAAACACAGAGCAATGCTGTTCCAAGAGCATATGCAGCGCTGTATGTTGGATGTGTTTACTCCAGCCATGTGCCTCTGAAAAGGAAAAGGTAGCTGCCCTCCACATTCCAATTGAAAAACTGGGATGTGTTAGGGGACAACTAGGACTCCAGGTAGGTAATTTGGCAATGAGGCTTCATCCCTACAGCAGAGTCATCTGTGCCCGTGCCATCAGGCAGAGCAGCCCAAAGAGGGAAAGCCCCACAGCCTGCTGATGGCCTGGGAAGTCTGGAGAACTGTTCCCGGCCACTGCAACCCAGGAAGGTTGTGGTGGGAGTATCCCATAGAAGCAGCTCAGTCTTTAAACAGGTACTTTTAATCTGTCAAAAGCAGGTGGTCTTCAAACAAATTAATGTTCATTTCCCTAGACATATTGTTCATCTAGGGAAAGAGACACAACCTTTCTTGAGTGGAAGCTGGGACAGGAGACACTGATGTCTACAAAGAAATCATGCAATTACAGTGAGTCAAGAAATCTGCTCTATCTGCACACATTTCTATTCATCTCCTATCTTTCCAGGTAGGAATTTCACTATTCATATGAAGAGATTACTTATTAAATCGCTCTGTCAAGAAGATTGAAGCTGGATTCAGACCTTTATTACAGTTGTATAAGTGATGGAAATGCTGTGTACAGGTACCTTAAAAAAAAAAAAAAAAAGGCAAGCCATTGTAAAATCATCCTAGTTCACTACAAAAATGTTATTATGCCGTAACCAAAAATACCATATTTCTAGGTACACCCTATTCAGGGTGCATCAGCTGTCACTTGTCACATAGAATGACAGCTCACCCAATAGTTCTTATTCTTACCTTGAAAACTTCAATCAATCAGACAGAAACACATGGAACAAGATAGCTGATGCTCTGGACAATCTAAATCCCTAATAGTCTCATATTTCTGGGCACAAATGTAATCATATTAGACAAGTTCCTCTGGAAATGTATTCATTTTGCTTTATTATCAACCAAAGGAGATTTCACAAGGTTCTGGAAATCCAATAAACCTCCCATTTATAAGTCACAGCTTGCAAATACTTAGAAATGTGCTCCATTGGAAAAAGCATATTACTATGTTAATGGACACATACTGAGCTTCCATAAGTTTCATAAGTTCTTTCTGATTTTTTTATGGAGAAACAAGAGAAGAATATATCATAATTTAAGCATGTCATTATTCTAGACCACAGTATCTCACTAACCTTAATGTGCACTAGGTTAGAGTTGGCACCTTGTCTAAATTTCTTTTATATGCCTCAATTAACTTCTTATGTTAAAAAAATATACAGATCCTTTTTCTCCTTCTTGACAGTTCTGCTTTTCTAAGTATATTGTTACGTATTAACATAATGATAATGTAATGGCTTTTGTGCTTGTAAGCATTATATATAATGCGGATCAAGAACAATGCAATCTGTCTGTGTTGCGTAAACATTAAAATAACTAAGAAAATTAAGTTTGGACTGTTTGGTAATGATACAAGGGTGAGAAATATAGCTGTTCATAACAATGCATATGGCCATGCTTGAGAAGGCTAACTGTATAATGATAGAAATCAATGTACAACATGATGAAAACGGTTAATAAACTTTGAAAAGTTATGCAAAACCAGAGTATGAGAACAGCAGAAGGCTGGAGAAAATTAGACTGAGAAATGCAATGAAATATAACAATAAAGACAAGCTTATGTAATTCTGAATTACACACTGTCACAAGCACAGGGAAGTAATAGTCCCTTTCTATATGACTTCAGCGGGCTGACAAACTGTATGCTGCATCCACTTGAGTGTTTCTGCAGCAAAAATTAAAACAAAATAAACTGACATTACAGAAGCCCTTGACAAAAATGTTTGAGAATATTTTACCATATAATGTACTACTAAAACCAGTCATTGGGGACAATTAAACACAGCATAAACTATGTCATTCTTTAATCTGCTTTTGCATTTTGATTAAGAATTGTAGATAACAATGTGAAGGGTATTCTCAAAGCAAGGAGTATAATTGGCAAGAGCCCTGGTACTCATTAACTGAAGATTAAACTTAAGGCGAACTGAATGCCCATCTGATGCAGAATACAGAGAGCTGTTGGGGCAATGGAGATCAAGTTGAATGAAATATATTTTTGTCTTTGAGGATGCCAAAGTAGGATTGAAAATTGTCATGATTTTATGGACACAGTGGAAACTCTGCAGAACTGAGTGAGGCATGACCTTCCTGGTATGCCCAGGCACATACAGGTTACTGTGTTGGGAATTAGCTGAATTCACTAACAAAAAAACAAAACAGCCTGATCAATAAATGACAAAAGCATTTATCAGCATCTGGAAATCACTTTTACTGATCAGCAGTTAGTCTGGAAGTATTTGAAGAAGAGAGACATCAACAGATTAAAAGAAACTGAGAAAAGGGTAACAAAGTGGTTAATATACTAAAGAATTGATTCATTAGGAAAGATTAAAAGAGGTGAAGGCACTAAGTGACAGCTCATATTTTATTATATAAGCCAAACAAGAAGAAAAATTGTTTGGAATGGATGACTGAGGACAAGTGATATGGGCAAACAAATTTGTGCCAGTCCTGAGAATGGTTTGAAGCTTCCCCTACTGTTCCTGCCACCACTCTGAATAAATGTCAGCAGAAGGTGTTAGAATTGGGAGGAACTCAAGTGTGCTGGAGAAGCATGTGCTTGAAATTGGGTTTTGAAAAGTAAGGATTTTGTTTTGCAGTGGCTACAGAATCCTTTGTGTCCTGTGGCTGCTAGTAGAAAAAGAAATCTCTCACTGTCTTATTTTCCTAGCAGCAAAGTGGGCTCAGTAATATTTCTTGACTCATGGGGACATTGTGACAGGAAATTCAATGAGAATAAATATATATTCAGCTTGGTTCTTAAAAGTCATCTTATTGACCCAAATGAGCTTTTAGTCATGCCTTTCGACTGAATAAAGATATTCTGGGAAAGAAGAGGCAAAACAACTGCAAGAAGAGAAACAGATTTGGCACCGTGGTGAATGGAAGAGGGAAAAGCATAAAATCTAGGGAAACACCTGAAAAATTAAAGATAAAAAAAGGAGGGTAATAGAGAAGAATGATAGGAGTGGGCTAGAAAATGCAAAACAGTGTGGCATAGTACAAGGTGAAGAATTCTCAGCTTCCCAATAATAATCAGCCTGAGCACATTGCTGCCTCAAAAATTGGTGAGACATAGAGGCAGCATCATGCACTGGAAAAGGACCCAGCTGAACAGGGCAGCAGGGTGCTGGGGGGGAAGTAAAATGGCCACTGCACCACTGCCTGTGTTACTTGCCCCAGAGCCTTGATGAAGTTACATGGGCAGGGAAAAGGCACAAACAGTAATCAGCCTTCTCTTTCCCAGCTCTTAGGAGCAGCAGCATCAAGCCCAGCTTTACTGAGCTCTTGCCCTCCCCTCTGTCCTCATTACTGCGATAGCAAATTCACTTTGGCCTAAATTGTTTTTTTTCTCCCCTAGCTTTGAGTGGGGTTAGACACTTGAATCACTTGATCAAGCTCTGGACCAAAATTTAGACATGTGAAACTTTGACAGAGGGTACGTATTGATCTGAGACTGGTGCCACATATTTAGTCCTGGACGGAAAGGAGCAAGAGAGTACTGTGCTAAACACTCCTTCTGTTCAGCTGGGAACCTTCCAGGCAAGAGAACCTCTCCACAGTTATGCTTGCATGGTACGTGTAGCAAGAACAACCTGTGCAGGGTCTGCTGGATAGACTCCCAAGTCTGACATCATTGTAAATCCTGGGCCGTGCATCTGATTGCTGAAGAACTCAGGAGTAACACGGAAAAAATTTTGTGGTGCTGAAAAAAAATTTTAATTAAATACAAAGTTTAATAGCTAATGAGTTATGTATGAACTAAATGATATAGCCAGTGCCACCTGGTCTTTCCTGGTTTTGCACTAATTTTATTTTATCAGAATACAATGGGACTATATACTGAAGATACTTATTTGTATTATCCAACTTGCAAATACTGAAGGTGGCAGATTTAGGTTGGTGTCATTTGAGATTTCGGGCACAAACCCCCTAATAGAGACAGATAAATAAGTTCAACTATTGGATAAACTGAGTACTTTTGATTAAGTAACAAAAGTTAAATAGTTTGTATGAGAGAAGTCTTTCATTGAGGCTGATTCCAGAGTTCATTAGACAACATTTTTGATTTAAAACCAGAGGCAACACACACAAAGTTGAAACACAGGAGGTTCTCTCTGAACATCAGGAGACAGATTTTCACTGTGAGGGTGATCAAGCACAGGTTGCCTAGGGAGATTTTGGAGTGTCCATCCTTGGAAATATTAAAAAAACATTTGGACAGAGTTGTGAGCCACTGGCTCTGGGTGGTCCTGCTTGAACATGGTGAGCTGGACAAGATGACCTTTAGAAGCCACTTCCAACCTCAACATTTTTGTGTTTCTTTGATTCTGTGAACACTGTTCCAGTTTATACTCTTAATATTTTTGATGTTTGCTTTACAAGTACAGGACTTGGGAAGGGTTTTTATGGATAAGAAGGAAAGTTAAAACTAATAAGTACAACTCTCTGGCAAAATACTTGGCAAGAGCAGATTGTACTGTCTGCTGCACAAGGCTGCGGGGGGGCTCCAAACAGCACTTTGATGGTTTCGCTAAATTATAGATCTTTGCTCTCCAAGACAAAATAAAACAGTGCTTTCACAATTAAGGGTATCTGTATTGTATTCAGATCTCTGGCAAATGAAATCACTCTTGCTCCTCTGGCAGCTTCTCTCTGTTCATATTCCCTGCTTCCCTTTGGTAGTACATCTTCATTTCTACAGCTACCAGAGAAAAATCAGGGGGGACGAGGGCAGAAGTTGTGTGTGCATCAACAGGCGACTTAAAAACTGCTGGTGATATTCAAGAGTTCACCAAAGATGATAATGTTCAACAACCTGTATAGCTTCCTACTTTTATAGAAGAGCAGTTGGAGGTGAAATTGTTGGATAATTGCAATAAAGTTACATTTAGTTGCCAAACATGGAAGTTACCAAATGTGGCAAAGTTTAGTGTGATCCCAAAGACGCACAAGATTTGTCATTTTGTTGGTGTGGCATTCCTTCCGTCTGCAACAGTTTGCACTGCAGAAGCAGCTTGCTCAAATTCTTTCTCAATTCTTTTGCTTTTAAAGCTGGCAAGAAAGTGTTTAGGGATTTTTTAAATACATATATCAGAGAACAGAATAGAAATGAATACCCAGCTGGCATGGTGTGAATTTGCCAATCAAGCATGACTGTATCACTCACTTTAAACTAGCTAGAGACGCTTCCAGACAGATAGCACTGCTCAGATGTGGCTTTTCTAGATAAAAAATGGCATGTCATTCATCCCAGGCGTCAGAAAATAACAACAACAGCACAAAGCCAAAACCAAATCCCATTAGTTTTACTTACAATCTATGTGGACTTGTTAAAAGCTTTCACACTAAGGGCAAATCATGCCTGACAAATTTGGTGTCCTTCCACAATGGAGTTACAGCAGTGGTGGATAAGGGAATAGCAACTGACATCATCGATCTGGACTTGTGCAAAGCATTTGACACTGTCCTGCACAACATCCTTGTCACTGTATTGGAGAGACATATTGTGATGGATGGACCGCTCAGGGGATAAGAAATTGGCTGAGTCGTCACATTCAAAGGGTTGCAGGCAATGGCTCAAAGCCCAGTTGGAGTCCAGTGACCAGTGATGTTTTCTGGGGTTGGTGTTGGGACTGGTGCTGTTTAACATCTTTGTTGGCAACAAGGACAGTGGGATTGAGAGCATCCTCAGCAAGTCTGCTGATGTCACCGGGCTGTGTGGTGTGACTGGCACACTGTGGGGAAGGGATGCCATTCAGAGGGACCTGGACAGGCTTGAGAGGTGGAACTGCATGAACCTCACGAAGCTCCATGAGGCAAAGCACCTGGATCGGGGCAATCCCAAGCACAAATTCAGGCAGAAAATGGATTGAGAACAGTCCTGGGGAGAACAGTTTGGGGGTGCTGGTTGATGAGAAGCT
>VYXD01011005.1:0-22422 GCA_013397195.1 Hylia prasina
TTTTGTTTGCTCCTACCAAAGGTTGCCAATGAAACTGACGTTAGAGCTCAGATTCGGTTACAGTTTCGAGATGTCAATGGGGAGCTCCTGGCTGTTCAGCGCTCCATGGTCTGCACCCAGAAAGGAAAGACTCCAGAGTTTAAAACACTGGAATCTGTCATTACTAGAACTAAGTAAGTTATCAAGTGTGTCTTCTTACTTTGGCGTGAAGATGGGTTTGGGTTTGGTATATTTTTATGCATCAGATAAGAGAAAATTACATAATGTATTCCTTGACATAGCTACTAGTGCTTTTAGATTATAAAGATGTATAGTTTCACTACTTTATCTGTTAGGTGATTAAAAAATCTCACATCTGGTAGCCATGGTGTGAAGAAATACTCATATCTGTTGACTTGCATTTATTTGGAAACTTTATTAGTAGTAAGAGTGGTGAGGCACTGGCACAGGTTGCCCAGAGAAGCTGTGGCTGCCCCTTTTCTGGAAGTGTTCAAGGCCAGGGTGGATGGGGCTGGGAGCAACCTGGTTCTGTGGGTAGCATCCCTGCCCGTGGCAGAGGGAATGAGATGGGCAGTACGGATGTTTCCAACCCAAATCATTCCAGGCTTTACTTTCTTTAGTACCATTTTCAGTTTCAGACAGTGTTTGGCCCGTGTTTAACTCCCGTTGTTCCTTTAACTCAAGAGCTCTCCTGCCCCCTCTGGTGTTTTACAGATTAGAATTTCCTCAGAGTTCTAATCTGTAAAACAGTCTGACTTCAGAAATGGTCGGTGTTAAATGCCTTTGTTGAGCATGGTAGTTTTGTGCATAAAAATTTTTACTTATTAAATTTTTGAACGGGCATGTTAAAATGAGGTTATACTGTTCACTTTTTGAACAACTTGCCAGTAAGTTCTTTGGGGATTTTCTTTCTCTCCATAGGCATGGCGAGAAGGTCAGTCTGAGTTCCAAGTGTGCCGAAATAGATCGGGAGATGATCAGCGCCCTTGGTGTTTCCAAATCTGTGCTTAACAATGTCATTTTCTGTCACCAAGAAGAATCCAACTGGCCATTAAGTGAAGGGAAGGCCCTGAAACAAAAATTTGATGAGATCTTTTCAGCAACAAGGTTTTTCCCTTTACTTTAATTAAATAAACACTAAGTAAAAATGTCTTCTCATAACATAAATGTTAATAAAAATGTGTAAGACACAGTTTCATACATGGGTATTGCTGCATTGCCAAAGCAGCTGGAATTTTACTTTTTTTAAAGGTATATCAAAGCACTTGAAGCTCTGCGTCAGGTACGACTGAAACAAAGCTTGAAAGTAAAAGAGTGTCAGACAGAACTGAAATACCTAAAACAGAATAAAGAGAAGGCACAGGAAATCCAGGATCATCTCAGCAACAGAGAAGCTCAACTGGCTGCTTCTAAGGAGAATGTAATTTCAATTGAGAACCAGCTCGAGCCTCTAAAGGTAATTTCCATGAGGATTATCTTAATATTTTAATACAAAACAATAAAAGAAGTGAAAGCTGGATGAATTTCTTGGTTAAAATCTTGCACTTTTGTAACTAATCCTTGGCCCTGCAGCAGAATCAAGCATACCTCAATTTACCTGGCAGATGCTGCTCTAATCTGTAAACAGTCAGTGAAGGGTTAAGAAAAGAATTCTTGTAGCAGCATTGGATTTTTGTCAATTTAAAATCCCTCTCAAATTTAGCTGGTATCTAAAACCATTTTAAGCTATAACTAAAACAAAAACCAAACTAAAACATTCTCTATATTAAAAACATATTTAATGAAACTGGAGGTTTTGCACTTAAAATAATTGATTATGGGATTCATGGACTGATGATATATTTTACTTACCACATTCTTTTGCAGACCTCTCTGGCAGTAGTTGAACAGAATCTTACAAAAGTAATGAGGTTGGACAATGATGTGAAGGCCCTCGAGAGCAGGAAGCGGCAGATGGAAAAAGATAATCAAGATTTGCAACAGAAGATGGAAAAGGTTGCCTTTATGACAAAAAGCTCAGATTATTTTACTTTATCAGTCTGAGAAAAACAGTTTTCCAGTTTTGCTTGCTGCAGATTTTCCCCTTGTATGTCTTATTATAGAAATTCTGCATGTGAGGTGTTAAACTCCTTTAATTCTGTTGTGGTAAAAACGACACTTTTTTTAAACGGCAATAATTGACCTACAAATTTGTATGTGGTGTACAGGTTTTTCAAGGAACTGATGAACAGCTGAGGGATAGATACCAGAACCACCAGAGAATAATGAAGGAGAAGGAGAAGAGATTGTTGGACTGTAAGCGTGATTTAGATAGAGCCACTAAAGAGTGCCAGAGATTTAACAGTGAGAAATCAGAGCTGCTTATTGAACAAGGTATTTTAGACTTCATTTATAGTCTTATATGTTTTCTAATGTAATTGAGACCTGAAATGGAACTACTGATAATTGAAGTGATCTGAACTTGGATAAAATCCTAAAATGTGTATTTGTTCAGGTTCAGCTGCACAGTGGGGTCTGAGAGTCTTGCTGGTGGACAAGTTTTGGTGTTTTTCTCCTGGAGTTTCTAATGTGCGTTTTTTCTGAGCTATGATTACAACATGTAGTACGTTTTGTCATATAACAGGAAAAGCATGAAAGCTGAATGCCTAGCATTCTGCATGTCTCCTGTGGGGACTGGGGTCAAGTCAGAAGGCTTTAGGGTAAATATTCTTTCAGTTGTTTATCCTTTTTTTGATGGATTATGGGAGTTTCAGCAAAGCTGTAGTAGTTGAGTCACAGAATATATGTTCATGTAAAATATATTCAGGATTTGTTTATCTTGCTTTTGAATTACTGATTTATTTAATTAATAAAAATTTAGTTACCTGAAATAGCAACCTCTACCTGCAGCTTGTTTTTATTCCGTAGCTTTTTGTGTTGCTGAAAAATACTTCAAGGTTTCAAAGGCTTACAACTGGCTTTGAATCCTAAGCATGTCTTCTGTCTCAGTTTTTGAACATTTATGTCACTTTTTCTTCTTGTGGAGGTCGTCTTCAACTGCAGGCAGATCGTCACCAAGAGCACATTGTGACCAGGGATTCTTTGATTCAGTCTCTGGCAGCACAGCTGGAATTAGATGGGTTTGAGCAAACCCCTTTCACTGAAAGGCACATTGCCAGTTTTCGCAGGTTGGTGAAGGACAGACAGGAGAGAGATACAGAAGCTGCAAATCATATGATGGTAAGACTTTTGTTGTTTAAGTAGTGTAATTTCTATGAGCCATTGGTGTTTTATTGGTCCATGTGGGTCTTTATGGTGCTGGGAGAAAGTGTTGGTGAGGGAGAGCTGAAGCTGTTTTTTTTTTTCTGGAATTCTTGCTCATGTGTCTTTCTTATCTGCATCTTTCTGTGGAAGTTAGTTGAGGAATTAGGACTAGTCATCAAGGCTATTGAGCAGGCAGTTCATCAGAGAGGTTCTTCTAGCAGTCCTCATGCAGGTGGATCACTGATAAGGTCAAAAACTTGAGGAAAATAAACAACTTTTTGTTGAACTCATATTCAAAATGGAGTTGATGTCACAGACCACTACTGGTATGATGCATCTGCATTTTCCTATTAAAAACATTCCAGCAGATAATTTTGGACAAGTTGTAGTTTTCTCAGTATTTCAGTGTTTTACTGTGGTGAATATTGGCACACTAGTGTGAAAAAGTATTTTAAAATATTTTCCTGTGAAAAAATAATGAATGTCTTGTTGCTTATCTTTTTTCAGAGAGAATTTGCACAGAAGGAAGCAATGAAACAAAAACAGATAGATGAAATAAGAGACAAGAAAACTGGACTAGAAAGAACCATTGACCTGAAATCAGACATTCAAAACAAGAAACAAGCAGAGCTGAAGAATGTAAAATGTGAATTGCAGCAGTTGGAGGGATTTTCAGACAGGATTAGTGAGTTGGATGAGGAGATTGGCAAGATGGTAAGTTAGTGTGTAACTGAAGAAATCATAGAAGCTTGAAGTAAAAACTTGTGGCTTTATCATTTAAAAAATATAGACCAAAGTCCATAACCCCCCCTTGATGTTTACTCTTTCAGATGTGCTTCTGCCCTTTTTATACCCTGTCTGCTTTGTCTGTTCAGATAGTGCACCCTTTGGGGCAGGGTCTGTTCACTGCCTTGTTTTTGTATAGTCCACATACAGAATGTGCTGCTTCTGCTTGGTGAGTTGTAAACAGGCAATAGCCCAGCTAGCAGTAGGAGATGGGTTACTCCCAAATTACTGGGCTAGAGACTTTGAATTGAAAGTTCCATACTTGCTACATTTTTGGAGATAACTTGCCTGTGAGGTGAACTAGTTGGTTATAAGGGTTTTATCTGGTGAAGTAAAGTTACAAGCATTTTATGTTCCAGCTGAACAGCTGGTTATGCCTTTGTAGCCAAATATTTTATGTTTGTTAACAGTACATGAATTCTGCTTGACAGTGTTTTTTCTGGCCTCTTCATTAGGGTAATTCCAAATTTAATATATAGTAGATACTAAAATGCAGAAAATCTAAGTATGAGTGAGCTTCTGGTAGAAGTATGAGCAAGTTGGGGCAATACTGTATTCTAGGACTGTATCCAGTATCTGCTTTGGGCTTTCCTTGCCCCACACCATTATCACAGCCTTTGTCCTTTTACATGTATTCTTTACAACTCTTGTGTCATTCTTGCAGCAGATCCTGATGCTGCTGCCAGCAGAAGAAAGAGGTTTCTTCTGTTTCCTTTAGCTAGAACTTTACTGATTTTTGTAATTATTTGTGTCTTCTGGGCTTTTAATTCTGTATAGGAACATGAGCTGGAGAAGGCTGAGAGGAACAGCAATGTAGAAATACTGGAACAGGAAGTACAGACTCTGCAAAATGAGAAAATAAACCTGGACAAAGCTCTTAGAAGGTTGGATCAAGAGATGGAGCAGTTGAATCTACACACCACAACAATTACTCAAATGGAGATGCTGAAGAAAGACAAAGTAATGTTTTTATCAATATATTGTAAGAGAGGGACATGAAATTGATACAGTCCCTCCAACATTTGTGTATTTTTCAGGTGTTTATCAACAATCAGATGTAGAGCTTCTGTTTGACTTCATAGAAGCTATTAGCTTAATAAATGCATTGAGGGTTATAAACCTGAAGACAGGAGAATTTCATTTAAAATGCTTCATTTCCTCAGGCAGAGAAAGAAGATCAGATTAGAAAAGTAAAGTCAAGACATTCTGAGGAACTAACATCACTGCTGGGATACTTTCCCAATAAAAAACAGCTTGAAGACTGGCTTCATGGTAAAAATAAAAAGATTAATCAGACAAGGGATACTCTTGCTAATCTTAAGTAAGTATTAATTTAATCGATTATTTCTCCACATGTTTTTATGTAATTATGAATTTAAATGTTGGAAAGTTTAATATGTTCAAAATACTTTTAACTTTAATTCATTAGTGTATCATTCATATAGGTATTTTATTCATAAAGGTAACTACAAAATCAGAGAAAACATCCTGCAGAGTTCCTGTGATGCAGAGGTCGTACAGTTAGTGCTAGTTAATAAAATCATACTATTTGTAGTGTGTCAAAGGCAGCACTGAAAGCAGATAGCAAAATAGTTATCTGGAATATCCTTAATTGTTTGTACTAATTCCAGCTGAACAAATGTGCCTGGGGCTGGAAATTGCTGGTCTTCTGATTATTTTGTAAGTCACAGCGTGGTTAGTGGCTATATCATGTGAAATATCACAAATTCATGTGGGATTACCTGTTCCTGGTTTCAGTTGATTATATAAAACAGTTAAAAGAGTAGGAAGTTTCTTATCATTTATCATCTAGAAAACAAAAGGGATTTAAAATGAAACACACTGTACCTGGATGAGTAAAAAGTTCATGCTATAGATTGCCTGAAAAATCAATAAAGAACTGGTGAATAGTTCTGTAATTCCAATTGCAGACTACCTTTCCATGGGTTTTGGTTTTGCTTCAATAGTCCAAATCCTTGTGTTTGGATAATAAAAGTGTTTCTGCATTAATATTTCAGCAAGCAGCTGGCATCAGTGGAATATGATAAAACTTATGCCAGTAGTGAGCTACAAAAAAAAGAAGCCCAGTTGTCCTATCATGAAGCAAAACTTTTTGATGTTTGTGGAAGTCAGGATTTCGACAGTGACTTGAACAAGCTTCAAGATGAAATTGAAAAAAGTTCCAAGCAGCGAGGTAAATTCATGTATAGCTTTACTTTTTTCCCTGAAATACTAATTTAGCTGATTACGCACTGTTTATTCAACATAAATCTTCTGTTTGTTTTTCACCCAGCTGTGCTTGCTGGAGCCACTGCAGTTTATTCACAATTCATTACACAACTGACTGAGGAGAACCAGTCTTGTTGTCCAGTTTGCCAAAGAGTTTTTCAGACAGAGGCTGAACTGCAAGATGTCATTAGTGATCTGCAGTCTAAACTGCGCCTTGCCCCAGACAAACTGAAGTCAACAGAGTCTGAGCTTAAAAAAAAGGAGAAAAAACGTGATGAAATGATGAGTCTTAAACCACTGAGGTAAAGTACTTATTAAACCATAGTGTTACAGGCTCTTTTCTTTCAAATGCATGGGATTTGATTATAAAAAACTATGCAAACATCAAGGAGGCTTTATTCTGGGGCTGGTTAATTAATTTCAAAGTGTCATTGTTGGGATAAGTATTTTGAGAGAATTTGAGAATGTATGGGAATAGAGCTTTCCTTCACAAGAGGGCACTCTTGTTTAGTGCTTTGTGCCTTCTCCTAAGCCCTTGCTGTAATGAAGTTAAAAACCAAAAGAGATTTTGTTTGCTTGTTTGTATAATCTCACCTAAAATGAGGGATGTGTTACCTTAGCTGGGTATGTAACATAAGCTTAGTTAAATGTGGGCAAGGTTAAGGGGATACTATTTTAGCTAAGTTTAGTCTTCCACTACTAAATCATATCACAGATTTTGTGATCTTGAATGTCTTCAATTTATGCTGCTGTTTCTGACCAAGGAAATTTTAGGAATTTGTATTTTATTTAAGGCGAACTGTAGTTGAACTCCAAGAGAAGGAAATTCCGGATCTGAGGAACAAGATCCAGAATGCAAACAGAGATTTAACAGGCCTGAAGGGTAAGGTGGAAGAACAGGAATCACTCCTCCAGACAGCTTTGTCTGAGGAAGAAGGTGCCAAGGCGTGTTTACAGGATATAACTCTGATGGAAAGGTATCAGGTATGCTTTGGTAACTATTTTTAATACATAAAATGATATTCACTTGCATTTAAATATGTAGTTGTTCAGTAACATGACAAAACTTTGAGGTCCTTACTTTAAAATACTTCTAAAGACAGTGTAACATAGGTGATCTTGTACTAATAAAACTTCAATTTACAAAAGGTTTTTTTTTTGAGCACCACAGAGTTCCTTGAGTTCTGATTCAATTTTTTGCTGTATGAACTGCAAAAAGAGGTGTTAAACACTAATAGAGTAGTAATGATACAATTCCTCATACTTCCAGACTGATATTAGGGATGTTGAACGAAAAATTGCTCAGCAGGAGGCTAAGCTGCTCGGTGTCGATTTAAGTAGAACTATGCTTCAAGTAAGCCAAGAAAAACAAGAGAAAAAACACTTGTGGGATACAGGTAGGTCCTACAAACCTGTTATTTCACTTTTATGCTAAATGTAATGTTCCAAAATTCTCGCCATTAAAATTTAAGTTTACTTATTTTATGTTCTCAAATAACTGTATTCTCCTAGTTTGTTGTTACTGGCTTTTGGAGTCATCCCGGCTTAATTTAGAGGTGAATTTTCATAAGGATCACAATAATGGTTTTACTAACTGATTGACTCTGTTTTCTTCTGCAGTTACAGGTAAAATTGAGTTAAAGCAAAAACTCAAGCAGGACCAGCAAAGCCAGATCCAGCAGCTGAAGAGTGCAGTTAATGAGCTCAAAGCAGAGAGGCTGCAGATCGTCAGCAGCATGCAGCGGCGGCGGCAGCTGGAGGAGCAGACTGTGGAGTTAACCACAGAGGTTCAGTCCTTATGCAGAGAGATCAAGGTGAGAAATACTCTTGATTGTCTAACCCTTAGCTTTGCTGACCTTGAAATAAAAAATTATAATGTTGTCATACTTAATATTGTCTCTAGTCCTAGACAGTGGGATGGATTTTTAAATGTTTGTCCTGTCCTGCTGTTGTGTATCTTTGGGAATTTCCAGAACTCTTTAATACATATTTTCACATTTCCTTTTTTAATACACACAAAAAAGAAATAAGTAACCACATTACTTTTTTTTACTGCTTGAAAAATTATTACTCTTTCCCAGAATGTGAAAATAAAAACTACTTTTTCCAACTACTTTTCAGGAAGCAAAAGAACAGGTACTTCCTTTGGATGCAAAGTTGGACAAATTGCAGCAGGAGAAGGAGGAACTAGTGAATAAAAGGACTGCAAGTAATAAAGAAACACAAGAGAAGGTTTGTTTGCTCTTGGCATAGCTGTGACATAGGACTAGATCTTGTTTTTCAGGCATGGGTGGAAGCTGTGGTACTGAGTTGGCTTTTAGGAAACATCAGTGACTCCAGGAGGTGCTTTCAATTGATAGAGTTTTTAGGGAAGAAGAGGAACATGTCTGTCAGGACATGAACTCAATTGTAATTAACCTTTGGCAGTATGGAAAAAAGACTTCTTGGGACGTTTGGCAATATTTAGTGGCTGATGGCATTCTAAAGCCCTTCCTAATAGACCCTAAAAGAGGAACAGCAAAGATGACCATCACCCATCCTTGCCAAGAGATACACTGGTTCTTCCCAGGTTAAAGTGGCCCATTTGGGGAACATTTTCATGCTTATAAGAAGTACTGGGATTTTAGAAGCTGAAGACTTTATTAAAAAACTAAAGGGAGTTACAATAGGGAATTGTACTTTGGCAGTAGTGTTATGTAGTATCTTTGATACAGAGCATATCTGTTCTTGGACATAAGACCATATTTCATTTGAAATCTTCTCTGCAGATCAATGGCATAAATGAGAAAGTTAAAGATATAAACAAGTACGTGAAAGAAATTGAAAACTATATTCAGCAAGGAAAAGAAGACTACAAAAAGGTAATCTAAAAACCAGTCAATAAAAAGTTAGCATCAAAAGTACTTTTGTTTTTAAATCATATACCATTTTCTTCATATTTCTTTAGCAAAAGGAGTCTGAACTTGATGAAATAAATTCTCGCTTGGCTGCCTGTGAGAAACAGAAGGAAAAGATAAGTAAAGAGATGGAGATGACCCGACAAGATGTTGACACTCAAAAGGTGGATTTATTGATTAAAGTATACTTGGCATAGTTGAAATAACTCCTAGATTTTGTCTGCCTATGTCTGTAGTGGTGTGAACTTAGCTTCATCTTGAATTATTTGATCAGTTGTTAGTCAGGGTAGCTGCTATGCATGTGTTAGGCTGAAAATAGTCTTGAGATTTGTAGGTACAAATTTAAAAACTATTTATCTCTAACTATCATCTTATGGTATTTCTAAGAGTTAAGTCTGGTGGGATATTAGTCAGCATTTTCAGGAGTATCTTTATGTGGAGGATACCTGCCTTTATAAGTAAAGTTCAAACTGCAGGTACCAAAAGTTGCTTGCTACTCCAGATTTATCATGTACTTTAAATTCTTGTGTGCATGTTTCAAATGCTGTTTACATTCCTTATAGGATATATGTCTTTCCCCATTCTACCGCTTCAGTTACTGTCTGCTGTTGTAGAACTGTGATAAGGACTTGGATAAATCTCATCCTTGGTTAAAACTACTTGTCCTGGTTAAAACATGGATTAATATTCTCAAAAAGAACCACTCTTGTGTTCACTTGCAACAGTAAACATTGCTAAGTGTTATTCCAGTTAAAAAGATGAAATACTGCTGATTTCCATTTTACTTTATTTCCAAGGCAAACTAAGCTACTGTAATATTTTTGTTGTTGTCAATTATTGTATGCTTGCAGCATGTTTCAGAGTTGTGCAGAAACTGATAAATCATAATTGATAACCAACATAGTGAAACATTATACAATTTCTTGCTTTCTTTGGAGCTAGATACAGGAAAGGTGGCTGGAGGATAATCTCACTTTGAGGAAGCGGAATGAAGAGCTAAAAGAAGTGGAAGACAATATAAAACAACTTATGAAGGAGATGGGAGAAATGAAAGTCCCCCAGATGAAAAAGTAAGCAGCTTCAAAACAGAATGGTGTGCTTTGCACAAGAATTTATTGAATATCTGAATGTTGTAGTCACTGTGTTTTAGTGTGTCCTGGTCCTCTTTTTGCCCCATTCCTACAGACCACTTCCTCCTTCACACCTGTGTTTGTTTCATATCCCTATGACAGCAGTGTAAATGACTCAGTGAAATTATACAGTGCTTCTGGCTTGAAATAGAAATATCTGCTCATACCTGTTCCAATCCAGTCCTTTTCATGGTGTTTCCTGAGAATCCACATTTAAATAATTCATGCTTCTGGGTGAGAGTATTTAGTTTTTATTTTCAGTCTGCTCACTTTGTTCTCAGCAGCAAATTTTATGTTTACTTCAGTAGTTTAGTAATAATTGCTCAGATAATAAACACTTTTGGAAAGTAATTACCCTCTGCTGGTTCTTGCAGGTGAAATATTTATTTAGTGTGCTAGAGCTTACCCAGTAATTCAGCTTATTTTGCTCAGTATCCTTCTATAAAATTATTTTTTTTTGTTTCTACATACAGCACTTTAGCATTTGAACTTGACAACTTGCTTCTCCCACTTAGAATAGTGATTAGAATATGTTCTTAACAAACTTAAAACTATTTTTATTTCAATAGTGTCTTCATTTCAGTGACACTAGTAACTACAACTTTAACTGTTATGTATTTATAGATATGATACAATGAGCTGTTGTCTAACGTAAACTCAAAATTAGAACCCTGATTAAAAAATTGAAACACTAAATACAAAATACTTGTGTATCAATTATGGTTTCACAGTGAGCAGAAACATTTGGAGGAGAAAATAGAATCTCTGAAAAGGAACCATCACGTTGCACTTGGCCGCCAGCGTGGGTTTGAGGAGGAGATTGTTCGCTTTAGAAAGGAGCTCAGGGAGCCACAATTCAAAGATGCAGAAGAAAAATACAGGGACATGATGATTGTCATGAGAACAACAGAGCTGGTGAACAAAGATCTGGACCTTTATTACAAGGCTCTTGATAAGTAAGTGTTGTCAAATGAGGGTGATTCTTAAATGTTTTCATCTTTATTAGTATTGATAACCTTGATGCAAAAGCAGCTTTCAATTTCAGGCTTCCAGGGTAACTTAGAGTAAATTGATATGATTCCTTGAGGTATAGAATTTCTCTTTATAAATTCTGGCATTTAAATATTAAGAAGACATAACAAGATATAACTTGCCTAAGTAAATTAATGAAACTATACTGGAAACTGCACAGGATTGGAGTGATGTAGGAAATTTGTAAGTTAGTGTCTATAATGTACATATATTAAATGCATTGATGGCAATAATTGGGATTTAATACAGTCATAGATAAGTCTGATATTTGTATTCCCAATTCCCTGAAAGACTTATCTGGAGTTTTGGTTGTACATGTTAGGACTTATATTTGCAGTACAGCAATAAGTGAGAGATAAGGAAAGGTGAAATCGATGTTTAAATTCTTAATTTTTAACCTGAGCCCTTCTACTTTCATTTCTATAGCAATATATTTTAGCATCTTCTGGTCATGTCTTAACGTGAATAAGATATGCCAGGTAGATTTCTTGTTTCCCATGGCGTTTTCTCAGGTAAATAATTGTTTTAAAGAATATTACAATGTAGAGGGGTTTTTTTGCCCTTTTCCAGTGTGGGTGGTTTTGTGCTTGTATTAAAGAAAGTAAGATAATAAGATACATGTTTGGCATTTTATGGAAAGTGTAGCAAATTTGTTCTTGTTTCTGTTTCCTTTGGAAGTTTGTTTGCTAGTCTTGGACTGACTGGGCAAAAAGAGCATCTCAAAACTGGTAACTATATACAAAATAAAACATATGGCTCCCTAAAAACACTTTTTTTTGATTATAATGATGGAATAGCAGTGAACAACTTGATGGACAGTGGGAGAGGATTTTGGAATCAGTGGAAGCATTTCAGAAAATAGAAAACTGGTGCTCAGTGGCAGAAAGATAAATATTAGGAATGAAAAAAAGAGAAACATTTTAGCCACTGTAGGAATTCTCAATACACCCATGTCTTGAATAAAGTATGTAATTTTGGCCTTCTATTTAAAAGGGTTTACTAGTGCTGGAAGAAGGAGCACAGAAGAGTAATTATGTGGTTGGGGATACAGCATAATGGTCAAGAAGAGAAACAAAATAAATGAGAGCTTTCCAAGTTAAAAGGACATTCTAGAAGAACCCTGTTCTAAGCTGGTTTGATAATAACATTAAATAAAGTGAACATAATATTAGAATGTGAGCTAATCCAAAATTTATCATGTGGAGATCTAAGTTGTTCAGAGTGTGTATAAGTCTTCCCTTTCAGTTGTGATGGAAATGCACTCCAAGAATTTCCTTTTTAGAAATTTTTTTTCTATGATATCAAATCATCTGTTGTTTCTATTTAAGGCTAAACAGGAAAACAGTCTGGTAATTTCAAGAAAAATAGATAATCATCACTTAGCGGTAATCGTCTGAAAAATCAGTGAGACAAAATGCTAACTCTAATGGCCAAAGCTGTATCTGTGGCTGGGAAAACCAACACTTTGGGTATTCCATGCTATCAGATGATCTTTATTGACTCTATTTAGAGATTTATGATAAATATGGATGAGGAATGCATTCTTGGGGTTAAGTAAATAGTTGAAAACACTTCATTTTTACTTAACAAAACCTTGTTAGAGTTGATACCTCAGGATTCCCCAGAACAGGTAGAAGAGCAAAGGTAGAAAAGGCATATGTAAAAGTCTGTTTCAGAAGGATATTTTATTTCCACCACGTTATTTGAAAGAAGACACTGCCATAAAGTGAGTGAGCATTTTTTTCTTTACCCAGTAGCTTTTCTGTAAAAAGCCAAATTAGAAATGCAGTGTCCTGTTCTTTTCTGAGTGTTTTGTAAGATTTCATCTGTTAATGGACTGAAGTCATGCTACTATGTTAACTACAGAAATTAAATCAAAATTATTGATTACATCCAGTGTTACTCTTGTTGGTGAAGAGAAAAGTAATTCTTGTCATAATGCCTGTTTGGGTAATTACAAATTATATTCTCAATAGGAATTCACTGCTCTGAGGAGACTTCAGGTTCTCCTTTCCTGCTGTTGTTTGCCTTGTTGGCAGACTGTGCCAAAGAGTAACACTCCTGTTCTGGAAAGCTTAACATCTGATTTATCTTCTTGGTGTCAGTCTGAAAATAAACCTCACACATAAATCATAAAGCTCTTAAAAATTCAGGTAAAGTCATTCTCCATTGAGTGACTGCAAGTATATTTGTTGTCATTACTTTCCTACTTCTTGAAACTGAGCCGTTTGTGAGCATAGAATTATTTATGCAATGGCATGTTGTTACTCTTTAGGTACTTCTTTGTCCAAAATAAACTAGTATTTTCTATATTTTTAATAAAAGTATTAAGGGAATGGAAAAGGATCTACCACCTGCCTTAAAGCCCCTAGCAGACCACAGCAGTGCATGGTTGCATCTCTAACAGTTTACATTTTTTGCTGTTTTTTTAGAGCAATAATGACATTTCATAGCATGAAAATGGAAGAAATTAACAAAATAATTCGGGACCTGTGGCGAAGCATTTACAGAGGACAAGGTATGTAATAATTTATTTTTAAGTTTTACCCAGATGTATCCATTTGATATTGAGCACTGCATATGGAAGTGTGTTTGTTCACAGGATGGGAAATAGCTGGTTTCATTCTAAAGGCTGCATCTGTTCTTCACTATAATCTTTCTATTGCACATTATATAGTAACTTGCAGGATAAATAGAGTTAATTTTAACTTTTTTGTGTTTGCCAGAGGTTAGTTTTCTTTGACACAGGGAAGTGCATGAGTTCATTCCTTCCATTTTGGAAAAGTTAATTTCTAAGATGGATCTATCAGTGGGAGTTCTGAACAGAATTTTTATTGTTACTACATATTATACCTCTCATCTCCCATTTATCCTATGACATTTTGCAAGATTTTTGATAATGTACGAGCTGTCTCCTTCTCATTTTCAGATATTGAATATATAGAAATTCGCTCAGATGCAGATGAGAATGTCT
Source organism: Hylia prasina (assembly GCA_013397195.1). Classification (NCBI taxonomy): domain Eukaryota; kingdom Metazoa; phylum Chordata; class Aves; order Passeriformes; family Sylviidae; genus Hylia; species Hylia prasina. The sequence goes on from VYXD01011005.1 coordinate 14,292, forward strand.
CAGCCACTGATAAAAGAAGAAATTACAATTACAGGGTGGTGATGGTGAAGGGAGATACAGCACTGGATATGCGAGGAAGATGTAGTGCTGGGCAAAAGGTAGTGGCTCTTTATGTTCAGTACACAATAACAGGGGTTCTGAAAACTGACTCACGTGAATGCAGAGGAATTAAGTGACCAAAGAACAGGCAGCTCCAACTCTTATTTATTATAGTGTACAACTTCCCTTCACTCTCTCTGGGTGTTGAACAAAATAGGACTCAACATCTGAACCTTGCATTGGGCTGCCAAAATCCATTGTTTCAGATGGGCACTGGGCTGATGCCCTGCAGGAGTGAAGGGTTTGACTTCCCTCTGTCCTCAAGTTCAAGTCCTCCTGTTTTGTCTCTTCCTAGTTACCACTGAGGTTACCTCAGCTTCACATCTATCAATTTGCTCCCTGGGTTTTTTTTGCTTTCTGAGCCCTTGGTCTTCTTTTTGCAACTGCCTCTACTTCTAGGTTGATAGGACCTCTCTTCCTCCAAGCTATGCTGCTTTCACCTGCTGCTGACGATAACCTTTCAGTTCATGTCACCAACATCACACCTAGCCATACTTCCAGGCATTGTGTTTCCTCCTGTGCTGTCAGCTCACAGCTCTGTGGTCTGCCCATTCAGCTTCCAGAACACACACTGGCCAGTTGGCCTGATGACACACCAGCTGTGACAATACCTGTGGTCAGAGCTTCATCAAAGTTAACCACACCTACCCATGTTGAGGGTTGTTTCCACCTGTGTCTGTGCTATTAAATGCGTCCTCTCCTAGAGTAGTTTAGGATGTTGCGTTAGAGTCCTATGTAAATGAGAGTGAAACTTGAACAAGTTTCTTAGCTGAAATTCTGAGAATTCTTCTTTGATCATGAAATGTGATGCCAGCAGTCATGATAATTGGAAAATATTTTTGGCAGCACAGTTTCCATTGAGTGTTCTGTAGTTTTTAGTACTTCAGAACATCTTGTAAATATGATTACACATGTTGATGCAAAACTAATGTAGAAGGTGATAAATCCTACTGTCTTCCATTTTAGTAAGAAGTCAGAAGTACAGTAACTCAAACTTAGTAATATGCAGACAAATTTCCACCTGCTGCAGTGGGGTGGGCTCGAGCAGAGTGTAGGGGTGATGCGAATGGCAGTGTCATAGCCCCTTTACCTCACATTAGAATCCTTACTTCCAGTGTCTTCTGGATTTTGAGTACTTCTTTGTAGAGTCAATCTTTGAATTGAAACTAGAAGTTTCAGTGTAGCTTTTCAGTAATGAGTTAGTTACTGTCATTTTGTGAACTGTCAGCACAGTGTTCTGTAAACTTCAGTCACGGTGTGTAGTGGCATTAAAAACAGGTTGTTACGTGTAGATCCACTTTTAAACAGTTTGAAGCTTGAGATTTTCGTGTTTTTTTCCTTTCCCAGGTGCTTGCTTCTCTCATCATTCGCCTTGCTCTAGCAGAAACATTCTGTCTGAACTGTGGCATTCTGGCCCTGGACGAGCCTACAACCAACCTTGACCGAGAAAACATCGAGTCCCTGGCACATGCCCTGGTAGAGTAAGTGAGCTCTCCTTGTGGTGCTTAACAATGGGTATTTTTCAATACCCATTTGGCAGTAGTGAATTATATTTTAAGCTGGCATGTCTTTGTTGTGAGTAGTTTTAGATTCCCTCTGTATCTGGAAAAGCAAAAGGTATTTCTTACAAAATCTGGGGGGCTTTTTATGTGGGTAAAAAGAGTGGCTAATCAGAATTAGGTTACTCAATGGTTCATGTCATTCGTTATCAATAATGAAATATTTTTGTGCTGTGTATTTGCAAGTTCTCTAATGCTAGGCTGGGATTTAGGTAAATCCACACTCCCTATCTCTTTGTAGGATAATAAAGAGCCGCTTACACCAGCGCAACTTTCAGCTTCTGGTGATTACTCACGATGAGGATTTTGTTGAACTTCTGGGCCGTTCTGAGTATGTGGAAACATTCTACAGGATAAAGAAGAACATTGACCAGTGCTCTGAGATCATGAAATGCAGTGTCAGCTCCCTAGGTTCCTATGTTCATTAGAATGCCAAGCAATTACATATTATAGACAGCCTAACCTGATACATTATATGCTGCCTGACTTGATAGAGCTCAGTGTAGGTGTCTGAAAATGTAGTTCCTTTGTAAGATACTCTTTTGAAGATTTGTAACAATTTTAGCCAGAATCTAGAACTGTGAGACTTTTAAACTTCTTACCTTTCTACATATTTCTGTGCTTGGGCTTGGGAATCACCATAATTTGAAAGAACTTAAATGAATACTACATAGTTAAATTTTGATGTATTTTATGCTTTAAAAGTGAAAATAAAGTTGTGATGTTGTTTGTACATGTCCTGTGGGACAAGTTACAGCTTCTCTGAAATAGCTGCAGCTCTGCCTGTGGAACATGGCTTGCTCTCCATCTCTGGCAGGGTCAGCACTGATGGGTGTCACTTTGCTGGAAGGTGTGTTCATTGCTGCCCACCTAATCTACCCAAAATTGACAAGCTTCACAGAGAACTTTTACTACTTTCTCTACAAGGTAACCTAACTCTGGCTGTTGAAAGACAGAATCTTCCCCAGTCAATTTTGCTTCAGAATGAAGCAAAGGCCCATCTCTAACCAGATGAATGAGTGAATTCTCTGCTCAGTGAGGTGTATGTCATGTTTGGATTCTTCATGGCAGTGTCTGGAAGTGGGAAAATGGAACATAAGTGTCCCAGAGATTTAGTGTGGATGCTGAGCTTTGCTTGCCCTGCTCTGAGTTCTTCCTGAAGCTCTTTTCCTTGGTGTGACAACAGCTAGGGGCCCTGCAGCTTGGCAGCCCCAGGGAACCTGCTTCTCAGTGGGAGTGACAATGGAAAGCCATGGGGGTGGCCTGCTGCAAAATGCAAAAGGCCTGATCATCACAAGTGCTGAGGCTGCACAAACCATGCCTTGCTGCCTCTGAAGCTGTGCAAGCCCTGGGGAAAGGAATTTCTGAGTCCCCATTTCTTTTTAAGGCAAGTCAGGGGGTACCTTGAATTCTTGGTAGGAGTCCACAAGCAGGAGCTGGACTTGCAATTCTTTAAATCCTTGCAATCAGCAGTGGGTCCCTCCTCAGCAAACAGTGTATGACCAAAGCATAAGTTCAGAGGAAGAATGCTTAAACCAGCCATGAAAGAAAGTTAATTTCTGTAACATCAGGACATTTCTCTTTGGTAAATGATTAAATGAGCCTAAGAAGATTACATGTTGTCTTCCTTCTCTTCCAGGGTGCAGATATCCCTTTATTTTGCAGGGATAAGGAGTTGACAGGGGAGGGGTGCAAGCAGACCTGGCTTGTGTAGATAGGGCCTGGGGCTGGCTCGGCATGATGGACCAGAGCCTTTGCCCCTGAAGATGGTGCACTGAGCCCCTCACATGACATTACACACCTCCAACACTGCCTGGAGGAGTCTGGATATCTGCACAGAAAAGGGCAGAGCCCAATACACCCCAGCTCTGATTCTTGATGGCAAAGGCTCAGCCTTGGCCAGGGTCAATGGCAGAAACCAAAATCATCAGCTAAGGATTTTCTGAAGCTGCAAGCCACCAGTGTTACGGTGACCCCAGTCACAGGGAAACCAGTCCAAGATAAGAAAACGAATGGGACTTCCTAGCAATTACACTTCCAACAATTCCCCAAAAATGCAATGAACACACAACTGAGGGAGGGGGGAAGAGTAGGAATAGAAAAATGCTACTAACCTGCATTTTATTTGTAGTTTTAAATACGAAGGTTCACTGACTCTAGTCGTACTTCCTGAAGGGAAATTTTCTGTAAGATACAATCAACAGAAAGAAATGCGTTGTCTTTTCAAATTTGCCTGTACAACCTCTTTATTTTAGCATGACATGTACCCCCCCAGCTCTGCACTGTCACCAGAAGTGACTTCCCAGCCTTTGTAAATTCTGTCCTGCTGTTTTTCCCAAGGCCATGGCTCACAGTTCCTCTATGAAGTACTTTAGGTGCATTTTTGCCTAATCAGCCTTTCCCAAGTTCATCCTCACATGTACATTGACATCAAACCTTTTTCCAGAAGATAGGGAAAACACAGGAAATGTAGTGGTAAGCCAACCTCTTCTATATCAAATCAATTAAAATTATTAAAAGAATTCTCTGGATAATTTGACTAATTCACAGGTTCCTTGACAGCCAACAACATGGAAAAGAGACTCTGCAAGCCCCATGGTTTTTGTGTGGACTAGAAAATAAAAACCGTGTTTATGTGAATTACGTGTAAGAGAAGTTTCAAACACTTTCATGGTACTCTGCTGTTGCTGGGCACCTTGGGAGAGTGAGGGCAGAAATGGCCCTGGCTGCTCTGGTGGTGGCAGTGCCCACAGGAAGCAGCAGCAGACAGGCACTGTCAGCTCCCCCAGCCCCACGTCCAGGGGATCCCTGCTCTGCCATGGCCTCCTGCCCTGGCACATGGGGACAGCCACCACCCAGCCTGGGAGGGCTGGAGGGGAGGGTGGCACAGGAGCAGAACGTCCCAATTGCCGGGTTCTTGCCCCTACGTGATAATACACCAAGTGCAGAACTTAGCAGAGACATTTTATGGCAAACAAGCAAGCAAGGCACAGATTTATTGCTCTAACTCACTGGGCAGGTGACAAAGCGGTGAAGAAAGTTTCTGTCCACTTCCCATTTTGGTGGGAGTGGATTTCCAGCTGGGAGACCACAGCACCCAACCTCCAGACAGCAATCCATGCACACACCTGATCAGATACACCAGGGTTAAGAGCCAAAAATAATAGCTGCAAAATAAAAATATCAAGTCAGTGAAATTGCCATAAGGAATTGAGCTGAGATTCAGGCAGTTGCCTGGGATGGTAATTGCAAAGCCACTTGCAAAGCACCAAACACCTACTGTGGTTGGCCTGGAAGGGTTGGTTTGGTGCAAATCCCTTCCAAATAATTTAGTCTGGCTGCAACCTCAGCCTTGATGCTTTTGAAGCCAAGGATCTACAGATGGAGGGGTTTGACATGCACTGCTCAGGTGAGAGACTTTGCTTCCACCTCTGTGCCACAGCATCCATTTCTTCAGTACCATGATTATTTTTGCTTTATCTGCACTTAGTCAGCAAGGTGCCAACTACTTTCATTAGGAAGAAAACCCAGAGGTCTCCAAGACACTACAGTCTAAATATTTTGTTTCTAAGTGGAATTTACATTAGCAATAGAAAACCAATTTTCTGATGCTTCCTTCAGTATCACTTCTGCAGTACAAATCTGCTGCCTGTTTGCAGCAGATTTGCCACTTAACACCTGCCCTGAAGTGCTTTGGGTTTGCAAGCTTCAGAGAAGATGAATTTTTTATTTTTTTTTTTTACAAAAACTGCTTTATGACCTGCCTGAAATAAAAATCTGACTTAATTCAGTACTCCTAGGTGCAACTTCTCCATGCAGCTTCCTCCTACACGCCGCATTTTAGGTAAAGAACTTTTACGTGCCCTAGAAATTACATTAAAAAACACAAGCAGATGAGATTATCTACAAACAAACACCACAAACCAAAGCAATGTATATAGATGATGCTTTCAAAAGCTTAATCATTTGCTGTCTCCCTGCAACTTTGCATTTAAATGTCACACCAAGTATCATCTCATCTATTTCAGTATGACAGGGTTTGCTGCCCCCCTGGGCAATCTACCAGGAGCCAGCGTTTACTCTCTGCCTACTGCAAGATTACACCTTTGGGGAATGCCAGGCAATTTGCAAATTCTCCTTCACCTGGCTCCATCCTATTTGTGTAATTTGATCTACCCAGGACAAGTGAATTGCTGGAGCTGTAGTGCACCCTTCCCTCCAGCTGCAGCAGCTGAAGGAAGCAGGAAGGTCCCAACACTGCCAGCCCTGCACAAGGAAGAACTCAGTTTGTAAAGCAAATAAACCCAACCACTGATTCAAGAGATATCACATGTGCTGATGCTATACATTATGCTGTGACCCACATTTGGGGTTTTTCAGCTTATAAAACTTTTTATTTAATTGTGCTGCTAAGTAAGGAACAGCACACATGAGAGAATGGCCTGGAAGACGTGTGATGGCTTCTCCATGAGGATTTCACAGAAAACAACACTGGAATAGTGCTGGAAATGATAAAATGGTTAGTAGGGTCCTCCAAAACCAGGTCATCAGGGACAAACAGAGGTTATTTATATCACCTCAATTAAAGCATCCACTGGACCTCCTGAGTTCTGACGTTATTTCTCAATCCCCTCCTGTCCCTTCACAAATCCTCCACCTGCCACAGGGATGAATTTGGCTGCTGAAGCAAAGGTGGGAAGGTAACTCATTTGCCTCCCTTTGCTCAAACTGCCAGGGAGAGGGAGCTGAGCATGAGGAGATGCAGGGAAAGGGGAGGCGCCTGGGAGAAGCAGGTGCTGGGGTCCTCTGCCCATCCTGAGCCAGGGATGGCCAAAGCAGCTGGGTGGGAATATTTCCACCCCTCCTGCCAGCCAACTGCCCCTGGGATGGCCCAGAACCAAGGTGAAGTTACTGCCTGTTTAACTGGGGAGGCACAAATTCATCCCAGCTAGAATTATGGGCTGGCATTTCCTCCATTTCCTACAGAGCCAGGGTAGAGAAGGGGACACTGCCACAGGGAGCTGTAGCCCCTGTAAATCTGACAGCCATTGGTCATGCCCATTTCTTTCCACTGATTTCCATCAATCCTACCCATGTCCACCAGTGCCATCCCATGCTGGTTGTGGACATGACTCCAGCCAACCCCTCTGCTCTTCCTTTGTATGTGGCGATTGTGGCATCAAGCCTTGGCTTTGCTGCTGGGAAANAGAACAAAGCAAAATTTCTGTGTTTGGTTGCATTAAGAGTCTCTTCAGATGACTTCTCTGTTTTCTGGTGTCATCACCAGAGATGCAGCTGTGGAAAGGCCCAACCAATGCTGGCCCAACGTGCACCATCACCCCCTGGGCCCTCCTCCAATGGGGGCAAGAGCAGCATGATGTACCTAAAACAACCACTTGGATAATTGCTCTGAATTGGTTGGGACCTACTTGTGGTGGCTTAAATCAAGCATGAAGAGCATGGGGTGACAAGGCAGGGTGGGCACAGACCTCTGGGACTCCTCGCTATTGTGCCCCTGGCTGCAGCTGGACATACATGGCAAAAACCAGCAAAAGCAAAACCATCTCTTCTAGGACAAGGAGACCCAGTTCAGGCTGGGCTCACATACCTGCAGTTCTGTGTCCACTCTGATCAGCAGCCCTGGGCTCATGTTGTGGTGTCCCGGCACCCCACTCCCTTTGGGAAGGGCAGCTTGACTGACCAAGGCTCTTGGCAGGAGCTGTTTTGGTTCCCTGCAGGTCCCATGCTCCGAGTGGCTCTGATCCCCTCTCACATGAGCCCCCCCACCAATGCTGTTTCTTGTAACTGGGCTCCAATTTCTAGGTATCATTTTCTACCCCCACAGCCCAAATTGGTACAAGTCAGCTTTTCCCATCAGCAGGTTCATGCTGTGATATCAACAGTTTGGGGAATGATTTTATCTGCCTTTGGGGGAGGTGGCATATACTCTCCAATGCATGGTTTGGTTTGGGGTAATCCAAAACCATGGGAACACTCTCCACACCCCCCCACAGCCCTGTGATCCTGCTGGAACACTGTGCCAGGGCACAGTGGGGGACCATAGGACCTTTCCTGGGGTCGTGGTGCATCCTGCTCCAGCAGCTTGGCTCAAGGGAGCCAGGGACACTGGCTTTGGGACAGGGACATGACACACTCTGCACTGTGCAGCCCTGGATACACACAGCTCCCACCTGGCTCTGACCCAGCCTCTCAAATTTGCAGGAAATCCAGTGACTGGGAACTGTTGCCATCTTTTTTTTTTTTTCCAGGAAAACAACGTTTTTCAGGCTAATACAGGAACAAACGGTGAGTGCTGCAGTGCAGTCCTGCCACTGCAACCTGAAGTCAATGGTCATCCCACAGAGAAGGAGTGCAGTGAAGTGGGTTTGTTTGAAATATGAAGTTCAGGATTCCTCAGGCTCCCTCAGGGTCTGTGACACCTCGACTTCACTGAAAATTAAAAAAAAAAAAAA
>VYXD01011005.1:22459-53003 GCA_013397195.1 Hylia prasina
AAAAAAAAAAAAAAAAAGTTGAAACTTAAATGTTTCTCTATTTTCTAAAATCACTTAACAATTTGCACTATTTAAAAGCCTCTAAGGAGGTACCAGCTGAAGTTGGGCTTCCCTGGACAGGGTTTGCCCCAGAGACAGCAGAGCCACAAGGTGCTGCTTCACCTCTGCATGCAGGAGGAAGAAGCAGAAGTAATTTAAGAATTTGGAGAAAAAATGAGCCATTTTGTCAAGTCAACTTTTTTTTCCCCATAAAATTTCTGCTGACAAGACCAGCCATGGTGGGAAATAACTATGGGGTTTTGTCTGTCCTCCTGCTCAAGAATGTGGTGGTTTGAATCCCTGAACTCCTGTTGGTTTTCTGATGTCCCCTTGGATGCTGTGAGAGGAACAACCTGGCATGGCATGGGATGGCAAGGGACAGGGTGACACCATGGGATGGTGTGGGACTCCAAGCTGGGCACGACAGGAGCCATCCTCCCACAATGGGATTTGTGCTACAGAGCTGGGTAAGTCCTGGTTGAAACCAAATACCCACATGCCAGAAAACACCCTCAGCTACTTCTTCCTTTACAAACAAGAGCACATTTTTTTTTGTTTTTGCAGATGTTTAACATCTTGATAAAAGTTTTGAGGTTTTCTTTTCCTTCAAGACTTTGACAACTGGAACTTGCTGGGGCTACTGCTCTTATGACCAAAGGACATGAATATTCTCTGGCACACAGTTCAGCTCTTCCTCTCCAACAGCATCCCTGTGACAGGCCCTTCCCTGAAGTGCTGCTAATGCCCATGATCCCCCTTCCTGCTGGTCATGGCCAAGCTGTGGCACAGGGCACTGTGGTCCAGGGACCACTGGGAAAAGGAGCCTTGCAGGAGGAGAGGTCCAGGTACCTGCTGGTGCCATGTCATCCCCCATGAGACACCAACACCCAAGGCAGGAGCCTGGCAGGCATCCAGCCATGCACATCCAGCCATTCTAGAGCTGATCTTTCTGCATAATCGTTTGTCTTTTCCATTGTGGAGACCAGGAAAGCACCAATGGATATTTCTTTGCACATAAAATCATGCCTTGACCTCACTCAAGCCTTGCAATGCACTTGGTTCAGTCCTGCACGTGTCCATGGTTGTCCACATGCAGCACATTACAAACATGCTCTATACTAAATAGATCCTTGGACATGGAAGAGAAATTCTCATCTTCTCATCTCTTTATCTGTCAGTGAGGTGATTAAAATCTGCATGTATATATAGAATAATAGATAATGTTGTTCAACGTATAGAGAAGTCTTTGCTACCATTACGTAATGCCCTTCCTTGGGGTGTCTCACTTCCCACTGCATCCTCTGCGCTGCACAGGAAGACACCTATATTTGGCAGTTGCAATGGAGATGCAGGTCCTTCTTCACACTATAAAAATGGTGCCATCTCAAGCAGAGAGGCAGAAGAGAGGCCCTGGCCATCCATCCCAGGCAGCACAGGACGTGCTCAGACAGCAGTGACAGAATGCTCTCCTCCCTGAAGGCAGCCTTCACTCTACTCTCCGTGCTCCAGCTCATCTCTTCCAGAGCCATATATCCATCTCACCAGCAAATACTGAAGGAGGTCATCCTCCTGATCCAACAGCTCAACTCAGGAGCACAGGTAAATGCTGCTACACCTCTCAGCTTTGCTTTGCTTTCTGTTTTTGATGATGATGATGATGATTGAGGATGATGATGATGATGATGTTCTTCAGTATCCAAGGCCAGGTACAGGCACTGCCACCACAGGGACTGGTGCCCACATGGGTGGCAGAAGCCCTTTCCACTGGCCCAATCCATTCCATCCCACCTGCTGCTTGGGGCACCCCAGCCCATTTCAGCCTAGACTTTGTGTGATCAGCATTTGACTTGGTGGTACAAGCAGCTCCTGGGGTTGAGTCAGACAAAGTTTTCCACCTGACATTAGGTACTTTGCAGGAGAAAATGCTGAGGAACAAGAAAACCTTATGTGTCAGGGTGACAGAGGCAGCTGGGGGACATGGTGGTGTGGGCAGTGTGAGCTGCCAGGGGGTCCCTGCTCTACTCCCACTGAGCACACTGGCGTTCTCCTGTGCCTTCCCAAACAAGTGCTGTGCAAACCCAGGTCCTGTGTCCAGGAGCCTGTTTGGAAACAATTTGCTGAAAGATAGACCTCAGTACTGGCAGCACCAAGGGTGCATCCCTGCCATGGCCTGCTGGAGAGGGATGGAGACACAATGCCCCTTCCTGGGAAAGGGCACAGCAGTGCCTCTGGGGGATGGTCTCATAATTGTGGTCTTAAAATGACATTCTCATAACCATGACTCTCCCTTGTGTTGCTTCTCCAGGTCCCCTGCAATGACACCCGAGTGGCACAAATTGACTTCACGCATCGAAAGGTAAACACCTATGCAGAGATAGGCAGAAAATGTATTTATCATTAATCCAGACATAGCCAGGGCCCTCCTGCCCATGGGGCACAGGTAGCTTTATTCTTCACTGAGGGGCTGCTCAGTGCCAGTGGCTGGGGAGAGAGTCCAGCTCCATGCTGGCTGTGCCCAAGCACCTGCCTGCAGCCCACACCCCTGCCCCCAGCCCTGGGGCACAGCTCAGGTCACTGCTGCAACATGAAAGCAGGTTAGGAAGTCACTGTAGAACCTCCTGCCAGTCCTGGACACCTGAATAAGCAACTTCAACTTCAACTTCATTCAGCTACATGTTTCTAATCATTCCCCTCCATGTTCCCCAGGTGCCAGAGCAGGAGCTGCTGTGCCAGGCAGAAATGGCCCTCACTAAAGTCACCAGGTGCAAGGAGACCTACGAGCCGCTCATCACCAACCTGAAGCGCCTGCACCGCAAGAAGGTGAGCAGGGAAAGGTGCAGGGCTGCCCCTCCTTGCCTGTGCTGGGCTCTGCAGCCCCACGGTGCCTGTGCCCCCACGCTGAGGCCACCGCAGGCTGATCGGGATTTGTTCTCTAGAATGGGGCCAGAGCTGGGCATTGCAAACGTGCCAGTGCTTCAGGGAAATCTGCCCCTGTGGGAGGGGGGTGACAGCTCCCACCAGCCCCAGCCACCCCAACCACTGCTGGCACAGGGGCCAGACGCTTGTTCTGAGCAAAGGACAGTTCCTGACCTCCCGGGCCAGCATCCTCACCACTCTGAGTTATTTGCTGAGTTACTTATGAGGACACGGCGGCAAACAAAGCATCTCTCTGGGCTGAGAACCTGGCTACCCACCGATCCAGCTGCTAAATCGTGCTGCCATCTCTAATGTATTTATGCTTTTCTTTCCCCAGAACTGCGTCCTGAGCGATGAAAACGAGATCTACCTGCGCCACTTCTTGCCGGCGCTGGGGAACTTCACGCAGGAGATGTACAGGCGCAGGAGCTGGCCGGCTGCGCAGTGAGACGGGCACCGCTGCCAGCCCGCGGCCCCGGCATCTCACTGCTGGCGGCTCTAAAATAGGATTTGCCGAGCGGTTTTGTTTTGTTTGTTTGTTCTTTTTGCCCCTCGTTTCGTGCACTTGCTCAGCCCTGCTCCAGCCCTCCCAAACCCAAGCAGCTCTCGCAGCCCGAGGACGCGTCCCGGAGGATGCGCCGGGCACTCGCGGTCCTCAGCTGCCGCTGGGAATGTGCGCCCCAGGCACGGGACAGCTCCCAGATTTTCCGTCCAGGTGCCGTGTGTTAGATGTTACTCAGCCTTAGCAGGAGAGGTGTCATTTGTACAAGGCTGCCCTTAACCCTTCCCTGCGGCTCATCCAGCCGGGGTGGGAGAACCCCCGTCCCCGGGAGCAGGGATGTGGGAGGGTTTGCCGGGCCGCGAGGAGCGGAGCATCCTGGACCAGCTGCCGAGGAGCCTGAGCTCTTAACTCATTCATCTGCTCCTGCAGCACCTACCAAAACCAAAACCCGATTATCTGTTTCCTGTTCCCCTTAGTGACGGGAGGTTTCTTCACAATCATCTTCTCTTCCTAAAGAGATCAAAATCTAGGCTGAAATGATGAATTTTTCACTGATGTGCTACTAAGTGCAGGGGATGTTCACTGCGTGCAGCTGAGGGGAGGCCGATTTCTGGGAGCAGAGTCGGGGAAGTGCAGCATTGGAGAGCAAAAGCTGGGAGGGGAAACGGGTCGGAGGGGCTGGAACTGTTATTGCAACTTCAATGTGTCTCTTCTACTGTAGGTGGCTTTTAAGTTATTAATACTGAAGACAGGAGAGTCTGGAGGATAACTTTAGATCTAATGGGTGCTCACTGGCATCATACTTCTGAAGTTTATTTATTATTATATGTTATTTAAATAACTTATTTTTATAGTGTGTAACCTAAAGATTCGAGACCAAAAAGTCCTGGCTGTTGAAAGCTTTTCTTTGCTTGGGACCCAAAAGAGAAAGGAAAAGCCAGTATTCAAGGTTTATTTTGAAATTACATGGTAGTTCTGTAGAATACAATCATATTTAAAATACTGCTACCTCATTTTAGGGAACTCTTACTGTCTGATTGCCTTTGCACAACAATGAATGAACATGTGCTGATTTGTAATTTATTGTTCTTCTCCCTATTTAAAATATTGGTATTATGAGAGTTAATATATTCAAATTACCATGTATTTGAATGTCTTCATTTTAATATTTTGTTCATATCAACTATGCACTGATTTTATTGAAGTGTCCCTGGGCTTAAGCAATAAATATTTGAGTTAAGAGCTCTTGGTGTCCATAATTTATGCTGTCAATTCCCTCTTACCTTCAGCAGCTAATGAGGAGCATCGGGGGAGCTGTCTCCTTGGTTAGGAATGCTGGCATTTTTGGGGCAATGTGCAGTGAATGTACCCTGAGAGAAAGGCCTTGAGAAAGGAAAAAGCACCAAAGAACCCACCTGGCTTGTGGCTTAGGAAATTGGTGAAAGGGAGGGCTGGAGGAGGAAGGATGAGAGCCTTTGGGAAGAAGCCCTTGTGCATGGGGCCATGGTGAAGGGGGTTTTGGGGTGCAGGCTGTGGTCTGGGGGCCAGCAGGAGCCACAGTGGAGCTGCAGGCAGGGAAGGCTTGTCTGATGGGAGAGGGAAGGGATGGGGCTGGCTTGTGGACCAGAACCTGCTTGGTGCCAGCAGCACACACGTAGGAAACAAAGCCAGAAAATAACTGCTGGAAATTGTTATACATGCTCTGAATGCATGCAATAGGGGCTCCGTGCAGCCTTGGGATTTGCCCTGGATAAACCCCAGCACTGTTAGCACCAGGCATGGCAGCAGCAGAAATGCAGGAGTACAGAACATGGACAATACCCTCGGGACCCTGGTGTCACCCTTTGGGATGGGGCTGTACAGGGCCAGGAGCTGGACTCGATGACCCCTGTGGGCCCTTCCAACCTCTTCTGTGGTTCCATGATTCTGTGACTCCACGGTCCCTGCTGCCATCAGCTGCCAGTCACCACAGGCAGGATGTGACAGCTGGGCTAACCCTCAGGGCCCTGTCTCAGTGGCTGTCCTGGAATCTTTCTGGTTCAGGACAAAGAGGGGAGAGCTGAGCCAGTGGCTTTGACTTCTGGCACAGCCCAGGCTCAGTGGTCACAGGCATATTGGTGCTTGAGAGCCTTGGGCAGGATCCTTGTGGGATGGGAGATGCTCTACGGAGCCCAAGGAGCTCCAAGAGGAGAAAAACTGACACATTTCTGAATCAAGCCCCTTTCTTTGGTAGGGAAACAGAACAGTTCATCCCTGGATGGTGGCTGGGATGAAGGCACAGCCAAGCTCCAGAAATAGTGGGGGCCCCACTGGGGCTGGAGCTGTCCCTCCAGCCAGGGGTGGGGCCATCCCTGCCATCAGCTCCATCCCAGCCTTGGGAAAGGACATGGGAACCTTTTCATTTGCTGTTGTGTTGGATTATTGGCCCTGGATGGATGTCAGGGTCCTACCACAGCACCCCTGTCACCCTCAGCTGGGCAGCGGGGAGAAAACATAACAAAAGTCTTGTGAGTCAGAGTAAGGGCAAGGGAAAACCAATCAGTGATTACTGTCATAGGCAAAACAGATTCAACCTGGGGAAAAAATAATTATTCAATTTATTGTAATTCAAATCAGAGTAGGATATTGAAAAATAAAACCTAAACCTTTAAACACCTTAACCCCAAGCATCCCCTCCTCCCAGGCTTATCTTTGCCCCTGATTTTCTCTCCTTTCTCTTCCAGCTGCAGTTGTGCAGAGCTTTTCCCCAGGGCACTGCCCTTGTTGACAATGGGTTGGGCATGGTCCAGCAGCAGCTCCCTCTTGGAGCAACTGGAGTTGGCTCCATCAGGCTTTGGGAAATCTTCCAGCAGCTTCTTACAGAACACAGCCTTGTAGCTCCCCACTATCAAAGCCTTGCCATGCAAACCCAACAGAACTGACTTTCTCATCATACAGTGATGCAGTTTTCCACCCTGATTCAGCCCAAGTAGAGCAAAGGTTAACTTTTTCTGTGATTTGAGCATTTTCTCTTAGCTTATTCCAGTTTTACACCTTTCCACCATGATCACTGGAGAAATCCCTGGGTCTGCAGGATGGGGCTTCTGCCTCCACCACCTTCTCCAGCATCACTTTCAGGCAGGGATCCTACCACCACCACCACTCATCCCAGACCAGTGGGACAGCTCTGGGCATGCTGGTGAGGACCCACCATCCCTGGAGGCCATGGATGCAGTCACACAGTCAGAGCATGCTCTCTCACCTGCTCTCCATAACAGGGAGGTAGGAAACAGCACAACTCTCCTCTGGCAAATCCCTCACAAAGGTCTTTCTGCATCAGTGACTTCACCTGACTTCATCCGGGGCATCTCGGAACCAGACAAACAAAATTACTCTCAGTCTGGCTGCTCCCAGATTCATCAAGTGCTCACAAGTTGTTATCTGGTGGCAAGTTGCTGTTTGAGTTAGAAAAATCCCTATTAGTTATTACAAAACTCCCAAGTTTCCCAGCTCAGCGTTTCTCAGTGCCATTTCCTGTGGCAGTACTGATTGGTGGGGCTGGCAGAGCCCACTGTCAGAAAAGTCAGGCTGTTCCCCAAGCAGGGCACGATGGACAGGGCAGTCTCCAACTCCCTGAAGTGCTGGAATAGGGCCACAAACCCCCAGTGTCCCAGCATCGACACAGCATCCACACCATCTCCCTGCACACAGCCCTGCAGGTGCCACACTGCTTTGGGGATCCTGTCTGGTCAGGAGGGGCCCCAGCTCTCCTCAGCCCCCCAGGCTGGTGCCCTGCTCCTGCCCAGGTTTGTCCCCACAGGGCTCTGCCATATTTTCTGTTCCTGCCCGGGTTAAGAAACTCAGGGACGGAAATCAGTGTGCAGATGAAGGATGCTCTGTGTGATCTGGAGATAGTCAAATGAAACACGATAGAAGAACTTGCAGGATACTCAAAGGAAAATAAAAAGAAAAGTGTTGCTCTCAGATTTTGCCAGAGCAGCGGCTACCGAGTTTAACCACTTCCAATTCATGGTGTAGAGAAAGCCTTGAGATATGGAGAAATGGAGAATCCCCAAACCAGGCAGTTTATATTCTGCATGTGAGCTGACTCCTGCCACTGTCATCTTACAGTGGAAATTTCATAAAGCAAGATCAGAAGAAAATTTTGACTTGCACAAAAAAGAGCTGTTGCTTTCCTAATCGGGAGCAACTTTGGAAAGTGCCTATAAGGGAAAAATAAGTTTTTCCTTCTGGTTCAGCAATTTTACAGCAATAAATTCAGGTGCTTCCTCCAGAAAAGTGCACACAGTCACAGATCATCAAACAATCCAGAGACTAAGAACTGAAGGGGTCCAGCCAAAGCAGGCCATGAGTATCCTGGTCCAGGTCCTGCTCACCTTCCTGGCACTGTCAGCCTGCCTGGGTGACGTGGTCGCTCCATGGATACACAGACTACGGACCAACATGCTGAAGGAGAGCATCAGTCTGCTGGACCAGCTGCAGCAGATGGAGGTAGGGCTGGTTGGTGCTTTACCCCTGATGGGAGGGACAGACTGTTTCACCAGGCTCGGAGGGACCAGTGCTGGGCCAGAGGAAGGTGATGACCATGGGGTTCTCAACGCTCCTGGGCCTGGTGGGTTGATGGATGTGTGTGTCAGGGTGTGCATGCCAGGATGGATCCGTGTTGCCTGGAGCCTGATTGCTCCTCTTTTTTGTGTCTTCATAAAGGTCTGTAACCAGATGAATGTGACAAATATTTTTGCAGATTACAAGGTAAGAAAAAACCCCAACCATATAGCCCTGATGGGTACTG
This sequence comes from Hylia prasina, assembly GCA_013397195.1. NCBI lineage: Eukaryota > Metazoa > Chordata > Aves > Passeriformes > Sylviidae > Hylia > Hylia prasina. The sequence continues at coordinate 30,709 of VYXD01011005.1, forward strand.
GGAGGATGCTGGGGGCCAGAGGAGAGCACAGGGCAGTGGGAGGCAGGTGGGAAGCCCAGGATCCTGCCTGTCCTGGTGTGATGCTGTGGAGGAGCAAGGAGCCCACTGTGAGCCCCCAACACAAACTTTGGGCTGCCCAGCTGGTTCTCACTGCACCCGGTGCCCTGCACAGGTGCCCTCACCTTCCCACACCCATCTCCACCTCCAGCCAGAGCAGCACTGGTGGCTTCTGGCCACCCTGGGGACAGGGAGAGGCCAGAGGGAGGGCAGGGATGGGCACCCATGCTTGGGCAGCAGAGATTTCAGCTTTTCAGAGGAACATTTCCCTTTGCCTTGAGCAGACATCAGCTCAGACCCTCCCCACACCTACTGCAAAGCATAGTGAGCACTGGGTAGATGCAGTATCCCTCTTCAGCCCCTTATCTGGGGGAAGGCTCTGCAGTAAGCACAAGATTTAATAGCAGATAATAAGGCTTCTTTCTGCTCTGACTGCTGCCTAAGCCAAGCTCCCCAGCCCCTGAGTTCCTGTTTTCACAGAAAGCCCATGCCCTCACCTCATGCCACACCCGTGGCACCCAAGGGGCACAGCAGCTTTCACTGGGGCTGGGGGTCAGCTCCCCTCAGGGATCCCCACACCCTGAAACAGCCCTGGCAGTGAGAAGAGATACCTGGGAACCTGCACAGCCCCATACTCACAGCTGCCCAAGCTCACAGGGACAGACTGGTCACTTGTTTGAAGATTCAGTTGGGGCAGTCAGCACTGGGACATCCCCCGGGGAAGGAAGTCAAATAGTTTTTATTGCCACCAGCAATAAAACTTATCAACTCATCTTCCATGTGTCTCGGCTATGGGACTTCTCCAAGCCATTAATGAAGGCAAACTCTTCCCAGGTGCTTCTGTCATTCCTGTAGCATCTCTGCCTGCTCAAACCAGCTTCACTCCCAGGGAACCTGCAGGGAGCAGCTTCACAGCTCCACATCCACACCTGCAGCAGGAGCACGATGCTCCATCACAGGGGTGCTCTCTGCAGTGCCACACTGCCACAGCTTCTGCCAGGGTTTGATTCCTCCTCACCAGGAAAGGGATGGGAGCAGAGCCAGGTGTGCACAGACGGAGCTGGGAAGCTTCCCTGTGGTTTGGCACCTCAAACCACAGTTTTCACCTATCATTTAGAATAGAAATATATTAGTTGTAGTGTTTTAATCTGCTGCTAATAAGCCATGACTACACAAAGGAGTTTTTAAAAAAGTCATATGTCTTTTTCCAGAGAGATAACAATATGGAGACCTTATGCAAAGCTGCCACAATTGCTCGGGAGGGCCAGAGCTGCCACAGGTACCTGGAGGGCATTTCCTACAACTTGCTCAGCCTGGTCTGGGGGAGCAGAGCAGGGCACAAGGTGAGGCACAGCCACAGCCTTCAAGCTTCTCCCTTGGTCACCATTTTTGTTTTACTCCCACCACTGTGAGCAGCCCACCCCAAGCTGCAGAACCCCATCAAGTTTAACAGCCCCTTTTTCCCATTCCAGAAGCCATGTCCTGTGGCAGCAGGCAGCACCACCTCCCTGAAGAACTTCCTCAAGGAATTACATCAAGTCCTCCAAGAAGAGTATAAGAATCAGAAGTGAAAAAACACTTGTTTTTAAACGATGACCCTATTTTTCAAAGATTATATATAGTAATTCTTTAAATAAATGTATTTTTGGACTAAATGTGCTGGCATTGCATAGGATGTTACACAAGGCAACATTTAAGAGACTTCCAAATTTTTGGGAACACAGGTCTAGGCTAGGAATTGCCAAACAATCTGTCCTGCTATGGAATTAAGCTCACGTTAACATGAGGAACACATGTCTAAGCAGAAGGAAAAGCCCAAGAGAAGGCAGAGGGGAGAAGCCAGGCCACAAATGGGGCATGCTCCTGAAAGCTGAGAACTCCAAAGTGAGCTGCAGAGGGAGAAGCCAGGTCTGGAGCTCAGCGAGTTCTCTCCTCACTTATATATTATATCTATATATATGGCACAGCCCTTTGTGGCCCAGGAGTGAAGAGGCCAGGACTGTGCAGGGTTTGGTTCATGCAGCAGCTGAGTTCCCAGGTCTCTGGGGAGCTGCAGAGGCTGCAGACCATGGAAAACCTGGTACCCATGGGCTGAGCAGGCTGGGGGGCCACAGGCACTGCCACCCAACACAGCTCATGGGGCAGAGGAAACAGAGCAGAACCTTTCCAAGGACTGCAGGTAAATTCACACCATCTGCACCAGTGCAGGGTGTGGCTGGCTGCTGTAACACAGGGGACAAAGCCTCCTCCCCCTCAGCTGCCCCCTGTGCAATGCACACATGAGAAGAGGCAGAGCATGGGCAGCACTGACCATGCAGGGCCCAGAAACTGCTCTTGCAGTGCCCTGGCTCAGCCCAGGGCCACCCCAGCAGAGAATGGGCTTGAACAGGACTCAAGCAGCTCCTCAGGCACAGCTCTACATCTGCAGCCTCATCCCCCTGGTCTCTCTAGTCTTGCAAAGAGTTCTCTTGTTCTGCCCTGTCCACCTCTTCCACAAGGTCTTGCTGCCTTGGGACTTCGCAACGAGGCTCCAACACACCCCAAACACCCTGCATGTTACTTGGAAAATATGTACACAGGGTGGAATTAGGAATCAAGAATTTTATTTCATGGTATGAACATGCTCCAGGGACACAATATTGATATATACAGTATAACGAATTAACTTTAATAAAACAAGGAATAGTTAGAAATAAACAGAGTTTAAAAACCCAATAAACAGAAAGACAAATTATACAGACTAGCAGTTTTTCCCTCTATACAGGCCTGGCTAAGCAAAACTGTGGAGAAACGTGAAAGCTGGACATGTGCAGACAGTGTAGTCAGTGAAAGACAATAAAGACCATTTCCCCTCCTCTTAAAGGATTAGGAACAAGTTAAAAATGAAATAATTAATTTACACAACATTAAGCAAAAATCTCATTGTTAAGGTCAATGCTCTGGAATTAGCACAGATGAGCACAGGCAGTGTATGTTATATAATATGATAAATACTATAGAGCACATACTGACCTGCAACAAGAAAGGCGGTACTAAGCTTTTCAAAGTCCATATAAATCAAATCCTTTCCTTATTAAAACACATTATGGGCCCATTAGACATTCACAGGTTGGCAGGGCTATGGAGAAGGCCCATGTGGTAAATCAACAAGCCAAACTTCCTGGTTTTACAAGAAACTTCCCAGAACTTCAACAAAACACACCACTTAACAAGAGAGCCAAACCGATAGGGCACATGACCCTGAGAGTGGTCCACTTTTTAAAAAATCCTCTTATAGAACAAATAATTTGTCCTCCAAGCCTCCGTAACAGGAGATAACCAGTTCCTCCAATCAGCCAATTAAAGGTGTGCAATTATTGTTTTCCCCTGCTCCAAGGCTCACTTAAACATGCAGAGTACTAAGGTTTTCAGCAGCAGGACTGTTATGTTAATTGCAAATCATATACCTTTATCTTTTAAGTATTTTAAATATTTTAAATGGTGTGCCACTGTTGGCAGCAGTATCTTGAAGTGACTGGTACCTGTCAGGTAAAAGGATTTTCAATGGTCTTTTTGAAAGCACAGTTCTGGTTTAACTCCCAGAGTTAAAACCAGATCATTCAGTAAGTGTTAGCACAAGATACAACACAAAAAGGAAACAGAAGTTATCTCTGGTTCTGAGAACTAGTACAGGCCACAGCTATGCATCTATCTGCTTGGACTCAGAACTGAAAGACTTTAAGCAGCATTTAAGCCATTTTCAGTCCAGATCTTTTTATGAGAAGTATGTAATAAGAGATAATCCAACTCCATTCAAGCACATTTAAAATCAGATCAGGTCTTCACAAGCAAAATCAACTACATCTTCAATCAAGAAAGTTTCTGAGCATTTACCTCTAAATGCTACACTAGAAAAAACAAATGCCAGTGTTTGTATCTGTATGTTGTATGAATTTAGGTGACACTCCCTCCAATAGAGAAGGCAGCATATTATTCCAGGTCATGATCCTGAAAAAAAACCATTAAAAACACCAGGAAAAAGCTTACAACTTTTTTAGAATAGCACTGAATATATCCCTCAGAGCAAAAGATGTCCTTACAAGACCAGTTCTAACTATTACAGATCCTGTCACAGACCTGTTACAGACCCCAAGGTACCTCCAGATAACCATCATGACAGCAAGGAAGGGCATTTAAGTTCTTTAAGTACTTCACAGGAACATTCTGGTAAAAGCAGATGTGGCCACTAGCAAGGATTCAGGGTATCTAAGGAGCTGTCATGTTTTCTGTCACACTGAAGGTGTGACAGAAGGGAACTTGAATGAAGGAAACTATTTCTCCTCTCAGTCACCACTGCTTTTAATCTTGGTAACACTAAGATGAGGTGCCCATCCCTCCACCCTGGCACAGGAACTGCTGAGATACCCACAGCTGATGTGGTGAGTTCTAAAATACATGCAGTCTGAAGGAGATGCATTCTCTCTGTGACACAAAAACATATTAAAGTGATATGTGTCTATTAGCAGCATAAATACCAAATAAAAAGAGCAGCCATCACAAATAAATGGTTATTATCAGAGACCAAAAATTTTTTCCTCTTATCAGAGCACAGCCAGAGATGCACACAACATACACAGGAACACAGCACCAGCCATGTCAGGGGTAAGCGCTCTGGGAAAATTGGGCAATGCATTCTGTTTTGCTAAAGGAGTCAAATTTATCTTCAGTGTAGAGCAGTGGCCCAGTGCCTTGTAGCCAGGGATGAGGAAATAGAGCCATAGTGCTCACAGTCCCATGGCTGACACCATGTCCTGGTGTTACTGCATCCTCCTTAAATCATCTCAGCCGTTCAGGTTCTATTCACACAAAACTATTCACACAAAAATTCCAGCCCTGAAGCACAAAAAGCTCCCAAAGTAACACAGTCTTAAAAGAAGGAAAAAGCTCTCTTTTGGCTTAATATCCAAGGTTTCATTCTCTACGGTGCCAGCAGATCACAAACAAACTGATAAAAATAAAACTATTAGACACCCTTGACTTCTGCTGCACTTAAACACAGCATGGTCCCTTTTCAGAAATCAAGACTTTTGTGTGTTTCATATTTTTCCTACCCAGCTACTTTCTGTGTACAGCAAGACAGCAAAAAGAGAAAAGGACTGTGTATTTGACACACAACACGATTGGGTTAACAGCCACAGTGAGGAATATTAAATAAAAAGATTTGATGCTCTTACAAGTTTGCAACAACTACATTCAAACACAGATCAGTGCAACAGAGGACAACAGTGAAAGCTGCCAGTTATGTGCAAAGCAGGGCATAAGTCAGATTTACCAGCCTTAATTTCAGGATTTCATTAACTGTTTTGAACTAACACATCTAGCATTTAAACACACATCTAGAACTCAATCACACATCTACTTTCCATACATTTCAACAAGGATTACCAACAAGTTTCCCTGCACAACACATTTAATACATGGAATTTCACAACCATCAATCATATATACCAGTTTATTATGATGTTAATATAACATACAATATACAGGCAACTAAGGAAAAATACATTTTTTTAAATAAAAAAATTATAGCCATGTCAAACTGTGTCATCTCTTGAATTCCATATTCTGGCCAAACCTTATACACTCACTGATATTTACAGGAATTCTGACAGGTCACACTACTGCAGCAGGGAATCAATGACAGCTCCTGGCTTGGCTGAACGTTTTCTGTTTGGAGAGCAGAAAGGAAAGGGAAAAACAACACCACACACACATCATTATGCTGTCTAGGAAAGACAGGGACAAGCCACATTACAAGTCAAAGCTACATGACATGACTTCTCCGTAAGCAGAACCAACCAAACAAAAAGCACAAGAAAGCATATGCTGAAATCTCCCCAACAGCCCCCTCCTCTCCATCAGCAGCAGTGTTTGCACTGGCAATGTGCCAGACTGTGTTAAACTGCACCACCAAAGGCAGCAAAATAAAGCAAGGAGCTGAAAGAGGAGAATGCAGCAAAAGAACACCACAAAATTCCCAGACAAGTCTTTCTGGACAAGATTTAGTGCAGTGAAAAGATCTCAACTTGGTTCTGTGACACCTGGCAACACTTAACTACATCATGCAAAAATTCTGTCCTTTGCCTTCTCATTAAGCAAATGTTTGAAGACTTGTGGTAAGTTTGCATATACAAACTTAAGCCTTCCCTTGGGTAAATCCCTCATTGCATATAAATACCCCAGAGTTCTTCACCTTCTACCAGTCTTGGGCCTGGATCTTCCTTTTGAACTCCTCGGCCTCTCCAGCTTCATCAGAGATTGCCTCAAGCTTTCTTCAGTGTAAGCTAAGTAAACATGGGAAAGGTCCACTTCAAAGGGCTAGAAAAACACCAGAAAAACTCATAAGACAAAAATCATCAGAAGAATTTTATATACTGATCAGTGGGGCTTTCATGACAGTTGACAGTACAAAGCCTCATTTCTTCAAAAGAAAAGAAAATAGAAATTGGACAGTTTGGCTCTAAATAGAGAGTGGCAGCCTCAGGCAGGACTTGGGCCTGTACAGCTCAATACATTAATTCAACAGTCACTCACATCTTTCTCTTTTTTATCCAGGACAGGCGTCTGTTTCCTCATATTATTTCCTGTATATGCAACACATTTCTGTAAGCAGAAAAAAAGGTTTGTTAGTAAAGCCTACTGTGCACAGTAAAACTGACTACAGCTTCACCAGTTGTTTCCTGGGCTCAATTAAACCCCTCAGAAGCTCATACTTCATTAGCTTCTACAGAGGCCAGGCAGCCATTCTTACCAGCTGCCACTCTCCTATGTCTTCGTTCCAGTGAACGTAGTTCTCAATCATTTCCTAGAAATCAGGACAGTAAGTATTAGACTTGCACAATCTACCCTCCACATGCACTTTCCAGAACACACATCCCAAGGCCTGGATAAGCTACTTAAGAACAGTCTTGATCCCTTACAAGTTATTCCTATCAGGATAGCTAATCCTGTGCAAGAAAACCGCCATTTATACTCTGAAGACTACAGAAGAGAAAAATGCCACTTCCAAATTGTATGTACTGGAGAGCCCTCTAAAGCATGGGGTTTCCATTATGCCAACACCATTAGGACAGCGGTAAGCAAACACTTATGGAAAAAATGGAAACTATAAAAAGAATTTCCTTTAGTTTTCCCATTATATAGTGTGGATTATATTTAAGCTCGTCACGTATACTGGAGTCACAAAGAATGTCAAAGATCTAAAAATCCAGTCTTTGTGTTAATATCAGACATTAGCAAACATAACTTTAAGCTAGTGGAAAAAGATTTTGAACAGACTCACAGCATGGGCACACAGTGAATACACCAGTTACCTACGTGGTGAATGTGGTTTTCTTATTTTTATAAGCCTTTAGGAAAATATGGTGCAGGAGAACTGAGATTAGCACAGCACAAGCCCTGCCCCAGGCTCAGGTGCTTTGCCTTCACCTGGTAGTCCTGAGGAATGAAGTTGTCTATGATGAGAATCTGAAGACGAAGCTCCCTGCTCAGCTGCCGAATGTTTTCCAGCAGCCCTTCAATCTCTCTCTGATGCTCTTGTTGTAGATCTGCCATCTGAAAACAAAACAGGCATCTGAGAGGCATCCGACTTATCTTAAGACATGGGTAACAGCCTAAAGAGAGCAGTCCTTAGGTCTTTTAGTCTGTAAGAGGTTTTTGGAAAACAAAAGCAAATTCTGGTTATTGGTACCAGAATATCTCTGAACAATAAACCCTCTGAAACATTTCAGCTCAGAGATGGCTGAAAACAGCATTAAGTTCTCAGTTTCATAAACCCAAAACTGGCCTTCTGCCAATCCAAACTGCTTCAGCTAAGACTAGAAGAAGAACATGAGACATGTTGTATCCCTGGCAAGGTTTCAAGGAAAATCTCTGATCCCAAAGACCACATGCATTTTTTAAGGAACAGGAACTCCAGCCACCAGCCAAAGGACACACTGATGCAGGGGTTCTGAGGATGAGATAACCAAGGGCATGAGTCATGAAGGACAGGCAGCTCAGAGCAGAGAAGCCTTTGGGCTGCAGCAAAGCAGGACATGGGGCTGCCAGCAAGAAACTTGCATTTTATTTCAGAAATAACCAGTGGTTTTCCTTGAAGTTCTCAACATCTCAGGGTCTCACACAATCTTTCTCAGCTTGGCCTGGGCAAAAGCTCTACAACATACTAAAGCTCCAACTCCAGACTTAGTATATTTGAATTATGTGAGCCAAATGCACAGCACAGAAAGACATTTCCAAACATAGCACATTTTCCAGCATTACAAAGCTGATGGCTTACCCTTCCCAGCTCCAGTGCCTCCCAGGATCACTGGCTGAGGACTTTAGATACTAACCTCTGACTTTGCAGCCATAAGCATGGTCCAAACTTTCTTCAATTTTTTGGTTTTCCCCTGTGCTTCCTCCTGGAGGTTGGTGTACTTCTCCTCGATGTCCAAGCGTTCTTGCTGTGGACAACATTTAGCACAGACACACACAATTAACAATCACAGAAACTCTCTGCAACAGTATGAACAAGAAGAAAAACTACTTGAACAAAGCATTTGCCAAGAGCACAGAGCCTTGGCTGAGCCAGGCTGGCTCAGACCTGCAGGGGTAGCACAGCCAGTGAGTGACCTGTGGAGGGGTGGCTTCTGCAGTGCTTCCAGAGCAGAGCCACACCTGGGTAACATACCCTGGTGTGTCCTGCCATTGCTGTTTGCACACAGCCACAGCAGATAACCCCACCTCCTTCTCCTCGAGCTCCCTGCGAAGCTGCTCTGCTCTCTTCCTTCGTTCTTCCAGTTCCATGTTTGATTCCTCTAGAAGCTTCTCTTGCTCCTCTGCTTTTGCCAGCAAGTCCACTCCTCCCACGATCACCTTTTTCTCTAATGCAGACAGTTTCTCCAACAGGGACTGGTGCTCTTGCCTAGACAGACAGGTAGGTGTGAGACTTCCTATCCCACCATCCTCAGCAGGCATCTGGTTCAGCTTGGCTTTACAGCCCAGACAGCACTCACAGGGCTGGAAAAACTTGTCTTGCTGCTGAGGGTTTAAGTGGGGATGAGACAGTGCAAGTGAAGGCAGAAAGTTCCCCAAGCTCAGCTGCCACCACTTTCTCTCAAGCAAAACCAGTTCAGCAGAGAAATGCCTCCTGCTGCAAGTCACCTCAGTGAGGGGCTGCAAGCACCCAGAGACATCACCAGGCTACTCAAGGCACCCTCCACCCAAAAGGGCCCTGCCAGCACAGCAATGCCCAGGGGCAGCTGCTGAAGTAGAGGGAAGTGAACAGAGATCAAGGCAGAGCAGCTGAAGTGCAAACCAGGAATGCTGGCTGCTGCTGGAACAGTCTGTTTGCATAGGGTAGTGTCACCTTAGCAGCATTTTGACTCCAGAATAGAGCAGCCCTACACCCAAAACGACATGCTTGTGACTGCTGCAGGAAACCTGGCCTGTTACAGAACAGTACTGCTGCTCCTCATAGGTCTTGGGAGATCAACTTATGTTTCTAGGCTATCTTGCACAACTAAGTAAAGTTAAGAAAAGAAACGGCAAAAGGATAAAAGTTTGTCTTTCCCATATACTCTATGATCTCAAAGCAGAATAAGCTTATCTTTCCCCTTGACAATGGCAAGGAATGATATTCACTTTCTACGAAGTTTGACAGGCACCTTACCAGGCATCTCCAGATATTTGTACGATTAAGAAAGGAACAAACCACATGACCACACAAACTGCTCAGAGCATGGTACTCACTGAGCTTTGAGCAAGTCTTTTTCTCTCTTCTCCAGTTCAGCTCTGGCTTTATTTCTTTCTTCTTCTTCCATATCAAGCTTAGTTTCAAGAGCTTTTCTCTCCTCTTCAATCTTTGCTTGCATCTCTACCATTTTATCAGGGGACACTTTCTTTTTGCCTTTGAAAGACATGGGGAAAACAAACTAGTTCACTGAAAAGTAAAACCTCTGTATCACAGCATTTTTTCCAAGTTCATGTTCAATACTTGCATTTAACAAAAATTTCATTAGGTATCAGCTTCAAAATGGGGAAAACTCAGTCCTTCAAATTACATTTTAACATTGACCAGTTGTCACCAGCTCTTACAGAGCAACAATGCTGTGTAACTAACACTGGAACCTAATGCCCCCAAAACATAAAACATAAAAAGAACACCTGGAGAAGGAATTGAGATTCTGCTGAGGAACTGCTTGAAGAGAAGCCCAATCTGGAAACTGATGTTTTAACAATGCAGATCAGGCCAGAGGAAGGAAAACACAAGACTGCCTTGACCTACAGCTACAAGAGCTCAGCTACCAAGAGTTACATACTCAAATTTCAGATTAGCATCTTTACCATTCCCATCATTCACTGCCCTCCTTACAGGCTTACCTGTTCCAAAGTGAGCATGTAGATACTTTTAAGAACACACTACTATGAAAATAGAGATATTCAGAACAGCCCTATGAAAACCAGACAACTTAAGAAACTTCTTGATGATATTTGTTCTATTTAACAGTGACTACCCACAGATTCAGAAGTACCAAGCTTGGCTTTGGCTTAAGCAGGTGTGTCTTTACAAGGGAACGGCCACAGCAGCACACCAGGTCCATGTTTTGGAGGGCTACAAAGGGAGTGGCCAGAGCAACTCACTGAACCTACTGACATACAGATTTTGTCTGGAACACCCCTAACTTGAAACAAAGTGTCAGGCTGCTGCTCTCCAAAGACACTGTGCAAGTCTGGAGCCAACTTTCGTTGCAATGCCAGGAGTGCCCAAGGCAGGTGAACAGAGAGATCCTGGGGGCTTATGTGGAATGCAGATGCATCCCCACAAATCCACATGCGCTAAATATCCATTTACTCATAAGTGAATTCATCACTTTCTTGTTTTGCTTTTCCAGACATGAAAAAAACCCACCCTGTAGAATGTACTTGAAACTAACAGGAGCCACTGACTGCCACTTGACTGTCTTCCATAGTGACATAATGCACATGGTCAGAAGCACTCAAGGAAGCTGTTCACTAAAAGGTTCCCCCTCCTCCAGTCCTCAAAATATTCAGCTTCATTTATATAAATAAAGTACATATATGTATAATCATATATACATTATACACATATACACTCCAGCAAAGTGTACTGCATATGTAAACATGCATGCACATATTTTCACATCTCCGTATCTATTTCTTCATGTGCACAAGAGCTTTAATTACTTTTGTTGCAAGGCAAGGACTTCACCACTACAGCAAACATCATCTTCATTGCCATCTGCTAAACTTCAGAATCAGATAACGAGCACTTCTTTCTGGGCTTGTGGTGCAAAAATCTCTCACTAATTAGTATTTGAGTAAGAAGCTTTCTGGAAGTGCTATACAGAGCTCATCATATGAGATAAGCCAGATAAAGACTTCTTACTATTAGGACATAGCCCTATATACTCTCAGTTTAGGAGAAAAAGTTGAAGTGAAGCAAGTTGTAAGATCCCTTCACAAGCTTTGCAATTGTAAGGAGGTGAAAATCAATTACACCAACCTGCTTGATCTTGCATTAAGAGGAAGTAGAAAGCAAATCGCAGAGAGGCAGCAAACACATAAAAAGAGGAGGAGAGAAAATGTTATTGCTTTGATCATTTTGGACAAAGATCATCAGCACCAGAACAAACATCAAATTTTACATTCATGTTTCTAGGGTAGCAAATATGAGATAATCATAACTAAAACCCCTCTATTAGAGCAAACACTAATGCATCACATTACGCTAAGGCAGAGACTGTGTCTGTACTTCAGAGTGCTTTGCAAATCCAGGATAATCTTCAGCTCACTCTTGTATTCTTCTGCCCATTCAATGCAATGCTGGATCTAAATACAACATTAGGAGCCAGCTGCAAGGATCATGACCTAAGAAACAGTTAAAGGGGGTGGATTTCTCCTTCAATTAACAAACTTAATGCTCCCCACACTCAAGAGAGCCAATTCTGTTATATTACCTGTAAAATATTAGCATTCAGAATACATGTTCTAAGTTTTAACCAAGATTTCCAAGCCAATTCTTTGCAAGATACAAGACAGTTGCACACAGGGAGTCTCAACACAAGATTTCTCCATTTAATTACACAGGGGATTAGTAGGTTAATTTGCAGTAACTGGTGCTTCCATAGAGGTATAGAGCCACTTTTGGTTATTCAAGCAAGTGCAACAAAAAAGGCAGGACAGGAAAGGGATAATGAAAGACATTACATGCAGAAGGGTCACACTAGAGGACAGTTAATATCCCAAACCACAAAAAGCTACACTTATCTCAGTTGCCAAAAGCCCAGCACAACTTCTCCAACCAAGCTGTCTCCAAACCTGCAGGAGATGGACTCATTCACCTGCTGACACATCAGCAGTTTGCTATTAACTGTCCTCATCCAAATAAAACACTCAGGTTCCAAGCAAGCTTTAAAGGAGCAGGACTGAAGCAATCAAACTCCCAGGTTACAGTCATAGGACTCACCAGAGGTCTCCCCTGGGCTCCTTCTAACCCTGTTACCTTTTCTGAGCTGAGGCTTTCCGCTAACATCACTATTGTGAGTGAACTATAGAGCAATACTTTCCAGGGTCTCTCCACACAGGGAGAAGAGTGGAGTGCTTCTGTCCAGGACCAAAACAACACCAGGTGAAGTCCTCACAAGCTGAGGCCCAAGATGTGATTTGTTTCCTCAATCCTCACTGACTGTAGGGTTTTTACAAGCACAGTGACCTCTCTGACCAGGAGCAGCCTAGGCTTTCCTCACTACTAGATCAAAATCTGTATCTCCTGCTCCTCTGAACTAAGTCCCATAGAGATCAAGAACTTAGTATCTATCATGAGGCACTTAAACCCCAACCACCAGGGATATTTTTTAAAGTATCTGCAAAAACGAAGCCAATCAACCAAGCATTGCCACATTTTCTTCGTTAGTATAAACCTCGTGCTTATGTTCTCCAAAACTAATGACTGTTCTCCAAAACTAGAAAGGCAGAGTCCAATATAATATAGAATACACATCTAGCTGTCCTTTTTACAAATTCATATTGTAGCAATTTCCATTAAAAAGTTAGCTCAATTTTTTCCTCTGTATTTTAAAAGGCACATTTAACACAAGCTGCAAACTGGATTTTTTTAAACCTATTATTTCTCAATTACCTTTAAATCTTACTCAAGCAGCCTACTGCATTGTTTCCTATTCTCTCACATATCTGGCTAACAATGTGCACACTGAGTAACTGTTTCAAGCATGGAAGCAGCAAAGGAAAGGCATGCTTTAGCAGAGTTACAGCTTGAGGTTTATCTTTCCAACAGACAAAGCAGGGAGGAGTGCAACATTGCAAAATGAAGTGTGCAGATTATGGAAAGGCCAAAGCTTAAAGGACTTAAGAGCTCCCACTCACTAGTGAAGGACTTATCCAGAGGTTTCTCTATGACAGAGCATGTGGAGTCTGAACTACTGCTGCTGCTACTGCCTGGAAAACAGAAATGCGTCCCACAGAAAAACCCAGAGAGGAAGAAACATGCAGATGGGAAGTTAGTTCTAAAGGAAAGAAACCCAGAAGAGCCAGCAACCTAGTTCAAAAAAGCACAAGTTCCCATTAGGAAGCAATTGCTAGGATCCCTCCCAGACTCAGCCTGCAAAGCCACCATTTCCCAGCACAAAATTGCATGCTCAGAAAGACATTTCAGTTAAAACCCATCTTAACCAGACTACAGCTTAAAACAACATGCCAAGGCAGCTTCCATCTCAAGCAACAACAGCAGAGAACACCAGATCATAGTGGAGAGGGCTGTGGATATCTGCCATAGCAGAGGATTCAGTGACCATGAATCCTTTCCAGTCTTATGCACATGGCAATGTGCACTCCTCACTCTGGAAGGCAGAACCAGCTTACACAGGGACAGTCAGTGTGTACTCCTGTGAAGCACTCCCTTAGGGAATTAACTAGAGTAGCTTGCTGGGGAGTTGAATAAGCCGGTTATTCACCCTCTACTCCTTCCAAGCAGCACTTTGAAGGTGGCCTCCTCCTGGGAGGAGATTTGGGCAGGACATTTGGAGACAGTGGTCAAGCTTTCCACTTCTAGAAATAACCAAAAGGTGAAAAATGAACTTGTTGCAACTATCACCAAAGGCATGGCAAAGGTAATTTATGACTACTTGGACAGACACCAAAATGAAGAGAGTACACCTAAAAGCAGGAATGCTTTAACAGGAGTTTTTTCAACAGATGTGGGTGCTTCAGGACAGGAACGCAGTTTGAATGTCAAAATGAATTTACTAGAGAAGCTGGAAGCTGGGATGTAGCACTGGGCTTGATTTCTCTACTATCCAGGAGGAATTACCAGCAGGGTTCTAGGAGAACAGCAAGCTGCAAAGAAGCCACAGCATCCCATGGTACACAGTGACCTGCAGTTCCAGGTTCAGCAACATCCCCACGAATTTAGATGATACACAGCAGTTTAACACTGACGTGGGACAAAGGAATTTCACCATGGGATTTTCAGATTGCTCCCAAAAAAAATGTATGTGCAGTTCTCATTAAGCTTTTCAGCTAGCACAGAGACACCCAAAGGTCAAGTTTTCCCGCTATCAATATAAAATAGGACACCAGAAGAGTCAGTTGCTGAAGATCCGTAAGACAGATGAATCCTTTGCCTAAACCACAGCCAAAATTCCCCTCCAATCATACCCATGGCTATAAAAACCACACCTGCCTACAAATGATCTTTGGTGTCTTCTTCCTCCCACCTCTGTGAGCAGGGGAAGTTCCACACCACCAGTCACAAGCCATACGCAGCCACCTTGCGGCACCCAGGGAGCCACCACAAAGGATGATGTCACGACAAGCACAGCTACCCAAGTGGAAGCAGGTACTACACAGGTTTGGAGCTGTCCATCTACAGAGACCGCACCAAAGGGCTTCGTTTCTAGGAGAGGCATGATAATTGCAGCGGCATAGGGCATCCCTACACCTCCTCTTGTCCCTGCCTGGCTCTGGCTACGCTTCCTACAGCAGCCTGTGGGTAAGAGGAGACTGGTGGCACTGACAGGAATCTCTGCTGCCTTACCCCGCCGCTTCTTCCGCTTTTCTTCTCCAATCTCCCCATCTTCATCGTCCTCTTCAGAATCGCTGGTTTCAGAACCAGAGATCTCTTCCCCTACAAGAGAAGAGTGTGCTTTTATCAAAAGCCCTCCTTCACCTAATAACAGCTTGTTACTCTGACAGCAGCATTTGTCCAAACACAGCAATGCCTGATATCAGCATGTGAGTACTTGCAGAAGTCCTTAAATGTTGCACAAGCAGACAGCTTGCTGTGGCTCAGGAAACTCAAGGACAATGAAGATAAGCAACTGAATGCTGTGATGTCAGTGTGTATGTGTTAAAGCTCAAGAGGCTGCTTTTTATGGAAAAAAAGAGCACAGCTGAAGCCACAAAGTTTTCTTAGTAGGATTCTAGCTTCTCTTCCACCTCACACTTCTATCTCAGATGAATGAAAAAGAAAGAAGCATTTCCTGCTTCTCCTGAATGAGGCAGACAACAAGCAAGCCATGCTGGAGTTACTGCTACAGCTGTTCTGTGAGTATCTCCAGAGAGAGATGTGACATCTGGTCACTGTTTAGCAAGCATCCCTCTAGTAGGGTCACTCCATGTGGATGGACTAATAAGACACAAGGCTACAAAGTTACATGGCTTAAAGAAAATTCTTGTTGCTCTACAGTGTTTAGAAACTCAGTTCCAGCTCCACATACTTGGTTCAATTTTCCTCCTGACAAATGTGTCCCTCCTCCTCAATCAGAGAAGAAGTGTGACCTGTGGTTACAGTTCAGTTTAATTCCCTATACCATGTCCATTGCGTCCAGAGCCCCCATGCTTGCTAAGGAAACCCAGGGAAACCCAGGCACACTGATTCCAGCCCGGAGGCCACCACTCACCCTAGTGCCAAGTGCCACCTAGTGGGAAAGCCAGACCCCACAAGCAGCCTTAGGCACCTCTCCTGGCATCCAGCAGGGCAAACAAAACCAGAACACCTACCTACACTAGTGGCCAACCTCCTGTGATACATATTCAAGTAGCAAACAACGTTCCCATTCAAGCAGAACAAGCATAGTGCAGAGAGGAACACAAGGGGGAAGGAAAGTCTCACCTTCTTCCAGTTTTTTCTTAAGCTCTTCAATTTCTTTTTGGAACTGGCGAAGCATAGCATCCTTGGGATCCTCATTAATCCTGGCCTTGTTCTTTATGTTCTTGGCTCTGTTTGCATACCTGAGAGTGCTGATGGTCTCATCGTAGTTGTAGTCTGCTGGTCCAATGTTTGCACACTGCAACACGTGGAGACCAAGTTACTGGAGGAGTGTCACAGCCCAGCACAAGGCACTGCAGGAACCCAACCCCAACTCTGACAGTCTCACATTGCTACTCCCTCCCAAGCCTTCCTGCTGCTTCTACACTGAAGCCACTTTTGGCTACCCAAGCACAGGATCTGTTTGATCTCATGCATGTATGTACACGTGTGCTGTGTTTAGAACCTCATCTATACAGAGGCAAAGAGAAAAGATAGAAGGATGCACACAGAAGGTTCTCTAAGCTGCCAACATCTTAGGAGTAGTGAGGTAAATGCCAGGTTGCTCCAATTGTTATGCTATCCCTGCAAAAATGCAGCCCAATAGCTGGCACTGGAAAGAGCATCTCTTAGCTTACCATCATGGTTTTGGAGTTGCCCCCCAGGGAGTCCTGCAGCAACCGTGTGAGTTTGGAGTTCCGGTAGGGCACGTGGGTGCTCTTGCCATCCACCAGTGCAGAGATAACATTGCCCAGTGTGGAGAGAGAGAGGTTGATCTTAGTGGCTTCCTTCAGTCTCTGCCCTGTGGCTCCAGTTTTTGTTTGTCTTTCAGAACCCTGCAAAGGGAACATGAAGCAGGAGTTAAAACAGATCTTGTAATACAGCTCCCTCCAAACAGAATCACCTACACGTGAAATCTTGCTAGCAGCCATGTCACTAACCACTTCATCCATTATTAGAGAAACTGGCTAAGTATCTCAGACATTGTTAAAGAGACAAGTCAAGCAGGTCTTAAACAGAAGCTTTCAGTGCCAGCAAATTCTGGATTGCTTAAAGCAATGCAGCTGGGAAAATGGAGGTTTTCCTCCCCGTGAACAAAAACATTATAGAAGTCAGTCAGCAGTTAAAAGGCACCCCAGCTGGAGCTGCTAACCACCATCTACAGCCCTTCCTATCAGCAGAACAAGAGCAAACAGCAACACTGAAATTATTTTAAAGTTTCAAAGAGCATCCTATACACACATCATGTAAACAAGTTAAAATGCATTTAAATAAGTTGAATGCCTCTAGTCTCACTTTTTCTGCATCTTCCCCAAAGAAAGATACCTCAGTGTAAATCTTGAGTTAAAGCCATGTTTTACCAGCACAATTACATTGGTTCAAACTGTGTCACTAAGGGAAGGAACCTGCAAGTGATGAACAACAGGGTCACAACCCTCTGGAAAAACCTCAGCAACCCAAACCCAATGTCTTGCCAAAGACCTGTCTGGTGCTACTCACAGCAAGGTCCACGAGGTGCAGCTTGCCCATGCGCACGTGCATGTTCCCATCCACCCCCTTCTCACTGCACTCAATGGTGATGGTGAAGATGGCGTGCGAGCGAGAGCTGTGCTCGTTCATGTTTGTGGCACCAACGGAACCTTTTAATAGAGAAAAAAGCAGTGATGTCTTCAGAATTAATCACATCTTCCTCTAACTCTTCCTGCTCTCAAAAGAGGCTCGTTCCCACTTCTTTACCCAACCCTATATTCCAGAAAGATGGCAAAGGGATGCTCACACTCAGCAGCAAAGTCTATTCTTGGGCACTGAAGATGCAGTGCACTTCCAACCTGGACTAGTAGCAGGTCCTGCAGCCTGCTATAGCTCTAAGCCAACCACAGACTCCCAAGACGAGCAACTGTCCTCATCTGTTTAAAGATCAGCAGCTTAAGGTGTTCACAGCAGATCCCTGAAAACAGTTGTATTTTGGGAAATAAGAACACAGCAATCCATGGCAAGGGCAACAGGAGTCAGAACTTTAAGTCATTAAATAATCTGAGCTTAACTAAGAAGTCCTCCAGAACATAAACTACCTCCCACTTACAGCACAGGGCTGATGTTCATCCTGATCAGAACCAAAGCAGAAAAAGGACGAAGAGACACACAAGCAGTTCTGACAACACTGACTGCCCTCACTGCATCCTCCCTTTGCTGATCCCCACTGGCACTGGCCAATGTGGGAAGCACAGCCTTCTTTACTTGCCCCTGCACAAAAGGGGTTTGGGAGGAGATATCCTTTTTGCTCTGTTCAGCCAAACATTGTTCCCAGCAACAGGACTAGGATCTCCTACTGTGGTCTGGCAACCAGACCTTGGCTTTGTCTGAGCTATAAACTTGCCCACAGCAAGGCTACGTACGGTTCTTGTGGCCCAGAGTCATGATTCTGTCCATATCATCTGCATTGTTTACAACATAAGCTGAAAGGTCTTTGATATAAACTCCCACATCAGGTCTCTCTTTCACCTAAGAGAGAAACAGTTCAGACTGAGCATCCCTAGGAGATCCCCAACAGTAATTCTAGTGATACTGTAACAGTATAGTGGTTTACTGCTCCATTTTCTGGCTTGCACATAAAACGCTCCACTTGGAATCAGAGCAGATATAAGGAATAAAGACTCATGCATGACAATTTACTACTGTTTTCCTCTGGGAGAAGGACATGATTTTAAATCCTAGTCTCCAAGTCCCAGAACTGCTGAGGGGCCTTTGGGATAGAACTGCAGGTACAAAACTGCCTCAGGTAGAAGAGCCAGTTTGTGCAACTGACCAAGTGGAAGAGATTCAAAGAAGCCAGAAGTGACATCCAGCTATTGCATCGCAACGGAAAGAGGACTGCTGAGGAGCCCAACCTCCCACTTCCCTGCACGGGCTTCTCTGATCTTTAAAACAGAATATTGCTCTGATTCAAAACAAACACCACATTCAGAAGAGGAAGCTCACCTCTAACCTCTGTGTCTGGTCCTTTCCCAGCAGGTCCCGCACTTCCTCATTGTAAATTTCCAGGTAAGAGACACGAACTAAAAACCTGCAGATGAACAGCTGGGTAGGTCACTTAGCAAAGAAGTCCCACAAACACAGTCACAGAATGCAAAGACAACAGTGAAATACTAACACAGCCCTGCTGCCCCTCAAGAACTGCCTAAGTGGGAGCCTTTCATCTTGGGAGAAGTACCATCTCTGTTGTCATTGTCAAGGTCAGGCTCCTGCTAAACATGGACTCACATTAAAAAGAAAAAAGAAAAAAGAAAAAAAACAGTGCAGAAGCAGTCAAGGGTAGGCATTTACCTTGTATCCCCCTCTGCCTTGGCAATGTGACCAAATATATGGGCAAAGGAATTGGGAATGATGCCTCTGAGCTCAGGAACTGCTCGGACCCCTTCCATGGTGAAGGTTTTGCCTGTTCCAGTCTGCCCATATGCAAAAATAGTACCTGAAGGATGAGATAAAACAAACAAACTCTAAGAAGCTGAGTCTTCTCTAAACTCTAACTGCAGTTTTACTTCATCCCTTCTTAGCCTGATAGCACCAAACACCTTTATTTTTATGGAGTTAAAGTTTTCCACCCACTCCAGTAGTGACTGGAGTACAAGGCTGGAGTGACAGAAATGCTGGGCAAAAATGGCAAACAGGACCTATGTGCTGCTTAATCCAGCCTGCAAGATGTCTAATAAAAAGTCAGCTTGTTTTAAAAGTGCAGAGTGACTAAAGCATGGAATGTCAGTACACTTCAGTTCTACAAACAAACAATGCAGGCCAGCCCAGTTAATAACATGGCAAATTAGCAGCACATGATTATACACCAACAGCAAACCCAACTACTCCTAATCATTAGCCCACAGCAGAAATGGTGTGAGGCTTCTACAGCAAAACCACAGCAAAACCCCAGCTCTGAACCTGCAGATACAGCTACAATTTGGACTAAAGAATCAGCCTGCACAAGAAGGCATCCAGAAACATTACTTAAATCCCAGACTCTGGGCTCCAAAAATATCACAGTTCTTAGATTTAGCCTAGCATTGCTGAAAACTCATGTTTCTGTTATCAAGCCACTGCCATTACAGACTGGAAAAACTGAATATAATATTTCAGCTGGAAGGGACCTACAGTGATCATCATCTCCAACTGCTCAAGAAATTCAGAGCTGACCAAAAATTAAAGAATCTTGTTAAGTGCATTGACTAAACGCCTCTCAAATTCCAACTTGGGGCAATGATCTCCTCTAGAAAGCTTGTTCTAGTGTCTCAGTAAAGAAATGCTTCCTAATGTCCAGTCTAAATCTCCCCAGGTACAGCCTGAAATCATTAATTTTCAAACCATGAATTTTGATCAGCTGAAACTGGTGTCCGTTAGCACAAGAGATTATCAGGCATTTTACAAACCTTGGAAAACTTTGTAAACTGTTCTTGTTTGTGGCATACTGTCATGGAAAGCAGTAATCAGCTTTCCTTTATATATTACATTTCCACAAGTAATAAACACACACAAATCATGGCCATGCTCTAACCAGCTGCAGGAAGCAACAGACTATCTGTGGGGAAGGGCAGATGTGTTTAAATAGTCATCTCAGTTAAAACCAGCACAGTTCAGAGGAAAAAATGCAGCAGCTCTATGCAGAGGTCTGGTATGCATACCTACTGACAGCCCATCATGGCAGCTCCTGGGTACTGGAATTTACAGTGAGGAGCTGCTGAGAATTCTGATAATGACACGACTGCGTATCTTGTGCAGAGAAGATGAAGGATAAAAACATGAAGCCAACTGACCTCAGTGGAGTCTCCTTCATCTCCCATCTCCCACTGTTAATGACAGTAGTGGGTACAGCCACTGAGCACTCAGAACAGCAAGTACCTTCAGGCTATTTTAAGTTAGAGGCCACAACAGAAATGATCTGTGGCTCAGAAGGTGAAACTCCCTTAAACAAGATCAGCAGGAATTTTAACAAAGCAAAGAATAGAAGACAGGATGGGATCCTTCCCTTACAACAAGAGACTTACCATTGTATCCCTCTAGGACAGAATCTATAATAGGTCTTGCTGTTAAATTATAGACATCCAGCTGTTTACTCTCTGGTCCAAACACTGTGTCAAATGTGAATGTCTTAGGAGGCTCGTTGGATGAGTCTGTTTTATGAACAGTTATAGTTCCCCTCATCTCATCCACATTCACTGCCATTTTGTAGCCTGTAGCTTTCTCCCGCTCATTGAGAGGCCGGCAGCGAACAACCACCTTGACATTGTCACAGCTTTCCGGCTTGTCCAGCTTCTCAGGCTTGTTAATCTATAATTATTAAAAAAAATAAATATACAGGCTGTAACACTAGGGTTAACACAGAATCACAGAAAGGTTTGGGGTGCAAGAAACCCAGTGCCACCCCCTGCCATGGGCAGAAACACCTTCCACTGGAGCAGGTTGCTCCAGCCTGGCCTTAAACACTTCCAGGGACAAGACAACCACAGCTTCTCTGGACAAGCTCTGCCATGGCCTCCCCACCCTCACACGAAAGAATTTCTTCCTGATATCCAATCTATCCTAGTCCTGCCATCTCTCTCTATAAAACTGTTGGGTGTTTAAGCACAAACACTGTTCAATCAGCTTGGGCAGCTCCATCTCCAGAGGATCATGGACTTGAGGACTTAAAACCAGGACCGGTTTGTAATTAAAGCTGAGAGAATAACACATTCAAGCAATGGGATCTTCTTCTGTTTGCCAACATGGAAACTGAATGAGTAAACCTTGAGCATTTGACATTCAACATCATCTAAGAATTTTTCCAATAAACAATTTCACCTTGCAATCTGCAACAAGTTTGCTGGAATTTGGTGCAGCCATGACATTCTTTTCCAATAACATTGACTATATACTGTCAAGCCCCACAGAGCACACAGCTAGATACCAAGGAGTGCTGGCTGAAGGGAATTCATTTTAATTACAACCTTCAGTGTACATGCTTAAGTTTAATCCTTTAGAAAACCTTAATGTTGTATTATAAAACCTCACATTCATTTTCTTTCATGTAGTTACCAAAACAAATCTTGAAGCACGGCTGAATGAATCTAGTTAAGCCTGAGACACTCCCCTGGGCTAGAGGTGCTGCAGCTGAGCGTTTAACTAC
>VYXD01011005.1:53461-104701 GCA_013397195.1 Hylia prasina
ACGGCCCGGGGGCAGCGGGGCTAGCGCGCGATGCCCGCGGGGCGCTGAGGGGTGACCGCGCTCCACGCCGGCCGAGAGGGCCCCGGAGAGATCCCCGGTGCCTTTGACAGGGCTCCAGACTCTGACAAGCCTCCTCTGCTCTGGAAGGGCTCTGGGGGGTCTGAGGGGGCTCTGGGTCTCCTGACAGGGCTGCAAGCCCCAACCTGTTCTCTACACAAGGAAGGAAATCCATCTCCTTTTCCTGATTCTAACGTCTTGAATTGCTGATGAANTTTCCGGCTTGTCCAGCTTCTCAGGCTTGTTAATCTATAATTATTAAAAAAAATAAACACACAGGCTGTAACACTAGTGTTAACACAGAATCACAGAAAGGTTTGGGGTGCAAGAAACCCAGTGCCACCCCCTGCCATGGGCAGAAACACCTTCCACTGGAGCAGGTTGCTCCAGCCTGGCCTTAAACACTTCCAGGGACAAGACAACCACAGCTTCTCTGGACAAGCTCTGCCATGGCCTCCCCACCCTCACACGAAAGAATTTCTTCCTGATATCCAATCTATCCTAGTCCTGCCATCTCTCTCTATAAAACTGTTGGGTGTTTAAGCACAAACACTGTTCAATCAGCTTGGGCAGCTCCATCTCCAGAGGATCATGGACTTGAGGACTTAAAACCAGGACCGGTTTGTAATTAAAGCTGAGAGAATAACACATTCAAGCAATGGGATCTTCTTCTGTTTGCCAACATGGAAACAGAATGAGTAAATCTTGAGCATTTGACATTCAATATCATCTAAGAATTTTTTCAAGAAACAATTTCACCTTGCAATCTGCAACAAGTTTGCTGGAATTTGGTGCAGCCATGACATTCTTTTCCAATAACATTGACTATATACTGTCAAGCCCCACAGAGCACACAGCTAGATACCAAGGAGTGCTGGCTGAAGGGAATTCATTTTAATTACAACCTTCAGTGTACATGCTTAAGTTTAATCCTTTAGAAAACCTTAATGTTGTATTATAAAACCTCACATTCATTTTCTTTCATGTAGTTACCAAAACAAATCTTGAAGCACGGCTGAATGAATCTAGTTAAGCCTGAGACACTCCCCTGGGCTAGAGGTGCTGCAGCTGAGCGTTTAACTACTCCTAGAGCAGCTATATTGGATGTCAAGCCGAAACAAATCGTGTTTCCAAGCGCCTCTCCCTCCAGCTGCCACTTGCCTCGATTCCTCTCAGGCCTCACCAGCGGCTTTTGCCACCCTGCTGAACGCAGAGAGCGGCTCAGCCCCACTCGGGCGGGGGAGGGACGGCACACGAGGCGCCAGCCAAAATCAGGAGCGGGAATCCCAGGAGCCACCCGGGACGAGACCCTCCGGGGCGGCCGGACTCCACTCCCCGCTGCCAAGGTGCCGCCAGCTCTGCGGGGCCTGGCGCCACCCGCAGACCCTCATCACCCCCCGCCCAGCTCGGCCTGACAGGCACCGCCCGTCCTGCGGCTCCTGCGCGCACATGGGAACGGAGACGACGGGGTCTGCGAACCCCGGGCGCGGCGGGCAGAGGTGCGCAGTGACCGGACGGCGCCGGGGGCCACACCCCGCTTCCCTCCCGGATCTCACCGGCATGGCGATAGCGATGGCGGCGGCGGCAGCCCGGACCAGGCGGTGGCACCGCGGAACAATAACAGCACCGCGCCTGCGCCCGCCCCGCCCCGCGGCCAACCCCCGCGCGCTGCGGCGGCCGCGCAACCAATGGCGAGCGGGGGAAGGCGGGGCCGAGGGGAGCCCAACCAATGGGGGCGGCGAAGCGGCGGCGNACAGGGCTGCAAGCCCCAACCTGTTCTCTACACAAGGAAGGAAATCCATCTGCTTCTTTTCCTGATTCTAACGTCTTGAATTGCTGATGAAACAGAGGGAGTGCAAAGTGACTTAAATATAAACAAGCAATTCAGTCCAAGTGGTGCATAAATCAGTCCTGCACTAATAAGGCACATTTCCAAGTTATTTGTCATTTAGTGTAGTTTCATGGCATACGGCTGGGATCCTCCACAGCCTCACCTGTTCCTCTCCTACTTGCAGCATTTCAACGTCACACTGTCCATGTGTCACTTATTTACAGGAATTAGATTAAATTATTCCAACAATCTGACTTTGTCCTTTCATAATCTATATCTTAAGAGTTAAAGACAATTTTACTCATCAGAAGAGGTCCATGAATAGTTTCCCCAGTACCTGATGCCCTGAATCACACTTATCTCGCTTCCCTCCGGGTATTTCTGCACACCAAATCCTGCTGGCAGGTCACAGGGCATTGTTCCAGTCCCACTCCTCCCATTATTACATTTGCTGTGGACCACTGGGGCCAGGGATCCCCAGCACTAAGCAGAGACAGAAACCAAGGGCTGCAGCTCAGCTGCGCTTGTTTTTGCCATTGGGATGTAAGCAGGAGCAGGAATGTGGACAGAGCTGATCTGTACCTTGCAGACCTCCCCCACCAAACTGACCGGTGTGTCACAGGGCCGGGAACACATGGAAATGACAGGACAGGGCCATTCCCTCAGCCTCAGGTGTGCATCATCAGGTGAGTCAGGAAACTCGAAGATCAGCTATTCAGCAAAGTCTCTTTGCTCTTCACACATTGCCACGGTGTTACTCAGAGCATGCACAGATTCACGGACTAATAATTCAGCACCAGAAAACATATAGCCCGAGGGGCTGGTGAGAGAACACAGAGTCATGTGCAGGCAGGCAAATCTGAGGAATGAGAAAAGGTTTAACATAAAATATTGGAACCAGCTTCCCACAGAAAATGCTGCAGGAGGAAAACAAAGGGGTCCAGGATCTGAGGGGAAAGCTGAGAGTGGCTTTGAGACACGGAGAGATCCTGGGTGGAAAAAAACGGGTGAAAACACAGATGGCTGGCAGCGAGGTCCAGCCCTGGGAGGGGACAAGTGTGCATATGCTTCATGAAACACATAGAGNAAATGCGGCAGGAGGAAAACAAAGGGGTCCAGGATCTGAGGGGAAAGCTGAGAGTGGCTTTGAGACACGGAGAGATCCTGGGGCTGTTCTGAAGGTAGCAGTGTTTATCACCGTGGCAAAATTTCATCCCGATCCCGGGAGCGCTTTGCCTGGCACAATGATCTCTGTACAGGTACGACAGACCCACACGGGCTGAGACAGCGCTCACTTGGGAGGTTCCACGCCGATTCGGAGAGACGAGACGGGTGTTCCAGCCGAGCCGTGCCCTGGAGATCGTCTCCGAGTTCCCGGCGGAGGCGTCCAGCAGCGTCCCTGGGGGCTGGTCCCCCGCAGGAATCGCCCCCGCTCCCCGCCGCCCTCCCGGGGCGCTCCCGCCGCAGATNGCTCGCGCCGCAGATCCGGGCCCCGTCCGGTGCCCCGCCCGGTGCCCCGGCCAGGTGCCCCGGCCAGGCGGTGAAGACGCGGTCGGGACGGAACGGGACAGAGGCGTCATCGCCCCCGGGCGCTCTGCAGGGCTGGAGGGGCTGTCTGAGCGCTGGCGGTGCGGGAGCTGCTCGGTGTCGTTCTAAGGACAGTCGAAGCTTGCCAGAGGGCGAGATTTTAATTATTATTCCCCCCGCCCCCCCAACTATACAAGAGTAAACTTCTCAGAACATCAGGTCAGTCAGATAAATCATTGCCAGCTCTCCCTCTGCTGAAACGGTCCGGCTTTGGATGCTCTGACATCCAGTGGCAGCTGAAGTTAAAGTCACATGTAGTTCCTGCTTTCAGGGAAACCTCACAGAGCTCCAGCTTTAGAAATGTAGAGCGGGTTCCAGAGGATTCATGTCACTTGGGTTTTTTAATGGAACTGCAGAGATAATGGTGTGAACTTCAGAAAAAAACGGTGAGGAAGCCCACATTCACCAGTCTTTGGAAAGAAAAGCAGGAATTTTATATCTGGTAACATCTCTTTTCTGTTAGAGACACCAAAATGTAAGCCTTGAAATAGTTTCAGACTGGATGTACTCATTCACTTGGTACTGATATGATTCAGAGATGTTTATTTCCTATAAATACTCCCCTTAGTCTGGAGAGTGGGATTTCCAAAGTGGTATTTCCAAAGATTAAACTGCTCTGAGGAAAACTTTTAATTGGGAATTCATAAACCTCCTAAGAAGAGTAATCTTCGAGCTTTTTTATGGAAACCATAAGTGTCTATTTGCCAGAAACTTGAAATCAGGCCATAACAGGTTGCAGAGTTATAGCTCAGCAAATGGAGAGCCAGATGTATGAAACAGGATAAATGGAGTATTCTGGACTGCTCGACCCAAGGTTTCTCAAGCCACTACACAGCCCAAGATTGAAGACTCTGGACTGTGTTGTTGTTCAGCCATCTGACATGTTTTCTTTCATCAGGCACTTCCAGGGAAAATGCATATCAGGATTGCTCTCTCTGCAAACAAACAAGTCCTGTGGCTGCCCCTCAGTTCTCAGCTCTGGAAAGGCATCAAAAGAGGGACTCATACTTAGTATAAGGATCTGGGATGTTGTTTTATAATTTTGCTTGTTTTTATCAGTGGCTCCCATCAGGAAACTGGCTCACACAGCTGCCATAAAGTGTCCTGGACATATAGAGAGGTTTTTTTTTTTTTTTTTTTTCCCTGGAAAATGCCTTAGCCAGATAGGCCAAGATTTGGAAAGTGCCAGTTTTCCAGAATCTAACTGTGAAGATATCCTACTCTGTCCTCTTTGGAATTCCTTAAAGGACCTGCAAAGATGCAGTGCTGGTCATGCCATCTGATTCACCTGAATGCAAAAGTCATCCCTCATGGATTAGGCTTAAAGAATGGAGGGGCAGGAGGGTCTATATTTGTCCCATTTTACATTTTATGGATGCCTTGTATAAGCCAGGAGCTTTGGATTTTGTTCTGGCACAGTCAGAAAAGTAGTAGTTTTGGGAAATGTGAAATAGTTTGGGATAATGTGATAGAGCAAGGAAGACCAGCCAATCAATGGTAAAAGCATAAATTTGGCATATATATTAATTGTGTTCTGCACTATCTGTGAACTCCATCTGTTAAGGTGGGAGAAGATGGAATTCACTGAGGCCTAACAGAAACCCAGCCCCATTCCAAGCTACCTTAGGAAGCTACAAGACTCCGTGGCCTCTGTACAATGCAAAGTTTTGCTTGGCTGCTTCTGTAAGTGCATCAGAACCATGGAAAAATGCACAGGAGAGCCTTAACAGCCTTGTCTCTTTTTTGCAACAGAAATGCTACTTTTTACCTAGTATTTTTACTACCAAATTAAGCAAAATAGTGAAACAGATAATGTGATGAGTAATATTAAAGAAGTTGGTGTTTAGTCTTGTCTGTTCTGCATAGTTGCTTGGACCTTTTACTTCTAAAATGTTCAGGTGTGTTCCATGGCTCTTGGGTGCTAATCTCATGGCAACCATGGTCCTCCCTTTCACCTGAATGCAGCTTCAAATAAGATATAAGAAAGAAAAAACTCGGTACATTTTGCCATGTACTTTTGGGGAATCACAGATCTGACTCTGGTCCCAACTCTCAGAAAATCCAAGGGCTGTTAAAACTCCTGCAGAGTAAATCAAAACCTACTCCTGTCTCCAGTTTCTCTGTTGAGGCTGGCTGAGTGGAACATGTGCTGCATCAAGGCTTCAGCTTTCCCAGGGTGAGAATAACCTGGGCACACCTGAGCACACTCAGGAACTTGTCTGTAAGAGCTCAGTTTGGGAGGCCTGGGTGCTTCCCCACTCAGTGCTCCAGTACACCCCAGTACCAGGCCTTTGTAAGCACAGCTAGAGCCAGATGGGTTGGGCAACACGAGTGAGCATTTTAAACTGCTCCTTTAAGAGAACGTGCCCTTGCCCTAACAGTGTGGGCACAGCTGACAACTTCCTTCATTTCAAGCCTCCAGCCATCTGAAATGCTAATTAGAGCACTTAAAAAGATTTGAGTCTTCCTTTGGAGATATGTTAACAAAATCATCAAAGCACTAACTGTATTTTTCTTCTAACTTTTCCTTCTCCTCAGGGCAGAGATATTTCTCTGTCAGGTTACAAAAAAGGAGTTCTCTGGATTGCAGAAATCAGCTCCCAGTTCCAGTTTTACCCATAAATGTTCACCTTAGCCACTAGCATCTTAACAGGCTGTTGGCATCAGTAAAGGTAAAAATCTCTGTCAGCTTTTCCCTGGCTAGATTACTGACAGGGAATGTAAGGAGCATGTAATCAGTTTATACACAAAGCAGGGATGATGTTTGGCAGCAGATTTAGGGAGCAGTCAGGGTTATTGGTGGGGAAGGCCATTAAGCAAATATATATATATACATACACATACACATACATACATATATACACACACACGTACAAACTTGAGTGTTTGATGAGGTTCCACTGACCTCATTAGAAATGTTTGTGTGGACACAGTTCAAGTACTGTGGTAAGTACATAGAACTCATCTGGTTTTCTCTGCTAAAAAGAAATTATTCATATTATCACTTTTAATATTCTGGTTTTTAGACTACTATTTTTAATTAAACTCTGGGGCTGACCTTTTCTAGCACTGGAACTACAGCAAAGGTAGGAGTTGAGCTGAGCCTTGCGGCTCCCAATTCTATTTAGGTTGATACTGACATACAGAATCACAGAATCATTAAGGTTGGAAAAGGCCTCTAAGATCTTCGAGTCCAACATTTGACTGATCACTACCCAACTAAACCATAGTACTAAGTGTCACTTCTAGTCGTTTCTTGAACACCCCCAGGGATGCTGACTCTCCCACCTCCCTGGGCAGCCTGTTCCAGTGTTTCATAACCCCTTCCATGAAGAAATTCTTCCTGAAGTCCAACCTGAACCAATACCTGAAAGTGAGGAGCAACACTACAGTGTAAATGTGGGGTATGGGGTTGTTAAAGCTGTTAAAGCTTGTGTTTAGCAGAAAGCCCTGTAGGAGGGCACAGCTGCAGGCTGGATGGTTGCAGGTCAGTTGGGGGTGAGGGGCAGTTATGGGGAGGAACACGTGGACAGCGTGTGAGCAGGAGGCTGACTGGGTGCTGGGACATGTGGCTGCAGCTGAGCAGGGTGCCCTTCTTCTGGGAGTTCTGTAATGTCCAGTGGAAACTAAAGCTGCATCAGAGGGGTGAGTTCTACAATAAAATGATTTCCTTTGCATGCACAAGGGAGTCCGTGTCTCTTTGTTCCCCATTGCTACATGTAAATACTGTGGCGTTGCATAGTCTAAAAATTGTGATACACTAATAAAAATGGCATCTATAAGAGGATTTATTCTGCTTCACTTTGAATTTCCTTGTTCTATTTCCAGCTTCTGTAGCTAAACTAATTCCGAAACAACTGTAACTTAAAGTTTGAAACTCGTGTATGTATCATAGAATGACAATTTTTTCCCCAAGAGTCTTATCTTCTTTACTCATTGTTTTCTTCTTCTCCCTTCAGGCCCAATTAAAATATCTGCAGTGCATTGCAATTTCTTGCCTCGTCCTTGCAGCAAAAAAAAAAATGAAGATGAGGTCTGTATGTTTCATTTTAAACACACTAGAAGTTGTTCATGTTTCCAGGTCTTTCAACAACTTGGACATAAAGAAAAAGTGTTAATTTGTTTACCCTAAGTAGTCCCAAAGAGGTGAGAGTATCATTTTCAGTCCTGTTTCACTGTTGCTCCAATGAATTGTGACCTTTACGGATGAGGGATTTGGTTAATGTCATGGATGTGTTTCTGTCCTGCCTCCAAACCTCTCTCCTCCTTTCAGAATCCATGGCTCACGGTAGAGCTTAGTCTGAGGGTACAGTCAAAATGCACAACAGAGGGCTGTAATTCCCATTCTATAGCTCCTGGGAGGGCACAGCAGGTGTGACAGAGGAAGGAGGGCACAGCAGGTTCTTCAGAGGAAGCTTTAAATAGATGAGTTTGCTCAGAGCCAAAACTAGTTTCTGATCCCAATGAGGAACTGGCTCAGGTCTGCACCTCAAGACCAGAAAGTAAAGTCAGCAGCTAGTGAGAAATTACATAGGATATCTCTCATGGCAAAAATGCAGTGATAGATTTCTGCAGGCATTTACAAGCATTAGCTAAAAGCATTTCAGATTGCATTTCTCCTCCTTTTCTTCTGCTTTGCAAAAGAAGAGGAAAGCCAGGAACTGGAGTCAGACGTGCACATCTCTTCAAACAGCCACTGAGGTAGTGAAATGTCCTTCACAGCCTTTCTTAGGTGGTGTTACACTGAGGTTTTTGTTCTTTTCCTCTCAGCTACAAAGGAGAAGCTGTGTCAATGACCACAGGCAAAAGACAACCACAGCAGGCCTTGTAAAACAGGCTGACAGGAAGCCTCCTCTGAGCAAAAGTGGTAGCAGGGAAGGTGCATCCCTGATGCCACACTCTGGAGGCTCAGGACATCATTCTAGCTGTGGGCTGGGTCTGTAGCAGCTGCCCTGGGGTGAGCAGGGACCACTCTTCATTTAGGAAGGGAGGTACCTAGGAATGGGATCTCTTGGATGAGCATTCTGCTTAACATAAACTTGTTTAAGCTTGTCAAATCCCTTCACAGTATAGAGAAGCACACACAGCACTGTATCAGACGTTGGTTTCTTTATTTTTTTTTTTTAATTTTTAAAAACTTTTTTACAGGTAATATCATCAGTGCAGATGCTAGCGGTGCAGTGCAGATGTAAACACCCTCCAGCCGAGATCTTGAGAATGGAAAGAATTATACTGGATAAGCTTCAGTGGGATCTTTACACAGAAACACCAATGGATTTCTTAAACATTGTAAGCACTATGTTTTGCAATGTTTTTTCTTTAAAGAAACAACTCCTTATCAAATATGACTAAAATACACAGATGCGTACACACACACACCCCCACACATCCTTCCCAATATGCTTGGCAAACTACCTATTCCTACCTATCTTCAAGCCTTTTAAAGAATATTACAGTAATTATATTTTTAAAATTTTAAAAAATTTTCTACTATTTAAAACGTTCTATTTTGGTCAAAAAAATTTACTCTCATCTTTAAAGGACAACTGAATAGACATTAAAAAGATTCTCTTAATGCACAACTATATGCCTTCTTTATTTTTTTTTTTAAATACAAGCTGCAAAAATATTTCTAACTATTTTCCTTCTATTAATACTGTACATAGAAAGCTGTCAGAGTTTTGCTACATTTCACACACAGGTTTTTTCTTAAACCATTTTACTTTTCATCCCACTATTTATTCACTTATGCAATGCAACTACCCTGATCTGGCACTTAGTTCACATTGCAGTTACTAAACATTTAATAGAAACAATTAAACTTTGTCTTCAAGAAACGATCATGTGCTAGTAAGGCAAAATTCATGTGATACAAACACATCCTGGATCCCTATTTTAAGGTTATGTGCAAATATTAAGCCATTTTAGGCTGCTGATTGTGAAAACTGGCTTTCGTAGGTGCTTGTTTCCTTGGCGAATTTAGAGTGCAGTATTTCTGGTTTTACTGGATTTGGAGCTGCTGTCCTGAATCTCCTGGACAGCAATCTGGATAATGTAGAAACCTCAGAAATTCTTAGGAAACATAGACCTCATACATTCATTATCAGCTCAAAAAACCAGTTCAATGATTGGCAAGTACGAACACAAAACACAAAAAAAAAGAGGTGGGGGAAGCCTTCAGGTTTCCTGATATGATTCATCTGTACTTCTGGGTGATGACATGAAAACATATAAACTTCACTAACCTCTGCTTTTCTTTTCATATATATATGTGTTTTTATATATATATGTACACTTTATCTTCTCTGCAGTTCATGCCATGGTGATGTCCAGCTGGCCCCATCTCCCACCCAGACTGCCTCAGAGGAATCCTTCCCTCCACGTTGCACTCTTGACCAAGCAGCTGCAGCACTGTATGGCCTGCCACCAACTCGTGCAGTTTAAGGGCTCCACGCTGGTTTTGGTGATCATCACCTTGGAGCTGGAGAGGCAGACTCCTGGTTGGTTTCCTGTTATTACTGATCTGCTAAAAAAAACACAGGTAGGAAGCAAAATGGCCTTTGGTCACAAATCCTGGAGGCAGGACATGATAAATGAATAAAGCTGTGTGTATTTACAGCAAATATTGCATTTCAGCAGCTCCTGAGACTTGTGTCCTTGTTGTGCCTTTGCTGCAGACCTTGCTGGTGCTAACAAAAGGGAACAAAAGTGCAGTTCAGGGGTGGGACTGCGGAGAGGGACATCCCTTTGGCAGGAAAGGGAGGGGTCCAAATTCTTGGCCACAGACAGCCCCCCCTGCATCCTGAGCCAGGAGAGAGTCTCTCATGATGGGAGAGTCAGAGTACCTCAAAATCTGCCTAGTTTCCTCAGCCTCCCTCTGAACACTAAGAAAACTTTTAAGTACAGTCACATTGCTCTAAAAATACAATCAGTTTGACTTCTAATTATTCAAGACAAGCTCTATTTTTTTCTTTTTTTTAAAGCTTTTCCCCAGTTTCAAAAAATACACGCCTTTTATGAGAGCACACTTAGAAGGCTAAAGATGCAGACTGTCAGGTCTACACCCATCTTAAGGTCTTGGATTTGTCTGAAATAACCTGGCCTCCTGCTGTCCCTGCTGCCTGTTGTTTCCTGCAAAGAGGAAGCACTTGCCCATGTCCTTGTGTAGCAGCAGCAGTTATAGGAGTAGTTACCAGGAGGTCCTGGATAAGTGTTTTCCATCAGGATCAACAGCATATTGCTGCTCTGGATCTCCTGAGGCATGCAGCCTGTCCCTGCCCTCCCCCTAATTACAAAGTGACAGGAGCAGTGGCCGGACAAGAGAGTCATTTATCCAGAACTCACAATAAATCTGCAT
The DNA here is from genome assembly GCA_013397195.1 of Hylia prasina. Lineage (NCBI taxonomy): Eukaryota > Metazoa > Chordata > Aves > Passeriformes > Sylviidae > Hylia > Hylia prasina. The sequence continues at coordinate 64,294 of VYXD01011005.1, forward strand.
CTTTCTTTAACGGTGAACAGCACTGAATTCATCCACTGCAAAGAGCTTGTGGATCACAAGTTAATGTGCTTGCAGCCACCCAATGCTGTTTCTATTTTCTATCCCATCGGTCAAGTTGTGCAGGCCCATCCCAAGGCAAGGCCACCCTGCCATCAAATGGAAGAGTTCCCAGCAAGGGTGGTTGAGGGTTGCTGTGAGCCAGCCTGTTTCAGCACCTTTCACACCTACTACAGCACAAATTCCTGATCAAACCATTGAGACTGAAGAATGCTGTGATGAATTCAGACACCTGCAGTGAGGATGGGGAAGGGAGTGCTGGGAGGATGAACACAGGAGGCTCGTGCCTTCTACTGAGCTGTCCTCTCTTACAGCCACCAGAAAAGGACTAGTGGAGAGTTACTGCCTTGGAAGCAGCACATGCAGAACCAGCAGGTCCCAGCAAACAGAATGGCCAAAACAACAGGACAAAAGTGTCACTGTGCTTCTCGGAGGAGAAAGACACTTGGTATTATCAGCCTATTTTTATGTCCTTCCTAAGCAGCATGTGCTACCCCTCAGTTTTAAGATTATGTGAAGACAGAAAGCTGGGGAGAGGAACAACTTGATCAGTCCTTCAACCCAGGGATCCAGTTGGCAGGCAGCTAGAAACTTCATGGAGAACCAAATGCCTCAGAGTTTATTTTTAAAATAGCCATGATGAAGTTTGACAGATTGAGCCTTTCATCCAGCTCATACCATTGTTCTCTCATTAGAGCTGATCTGGCCCGGCCCATGGGAGCCTGAACAGGAGCCGCTCTCGAGGAATGGGCAGCCCCCACTGCTGCCTCTGCAAGAGTTCTCAGATGGAACCAAGGTTTTCATTCAGAAGTGAGAAGCTTGAATCATACCTGCAGTTTTCCTTAAGGCCTTACCTTGTAATCCAGGGGTCTGGGATCTGTCCTTTGTCCTGGTTAAACCATTACAGACTCCATCACAATTTCTATGAAAAGTGGGAAATCACTTCTCATCTACAATCACCATTGCCTTGGGCTCTCACCAACCAGCATGTGCTGGTCAGGGTTTTTAAAATTTATTGTGTCTTACCAGACTCAACAATATAAAATACCTTTAATAATTTCCCTCCACCACTACAACCACATTATTTCTTACAAATTGCTTAATCTTCATAGCAAAGTTGTTTCACAAAGGTCAGATTAAACCACTCTTGCACATTTAAACACCAGCTTCACACATCCTTTTAAAATTAGTGGAGATTTTGTTTTAAACAACAGGCATTTTTAGGTGATTGCTACCTTAGCTTGAGGGTATAATCCAGCCAGTATGGGATGGGTAACAGCACCATACCTGCCATCCTGTCACAGAACAGGAGGGCGTTTCATATGGACTGGCACAGGCAAAGTACTGAGCAGGTGTCTCATGTAATGACATGGGATGAGTAACTTGGAGACAGAGATGGGACAGGAGCAAGGAGACCCTCATGCTGTGTAACAGCAGAGCTCATCAGTGCAAAAAGAAAGTTTCTGGCCTTCTTCCCTTCCTCATTGTCTTATCTTGTAGGAGAGGAATTCCTGAATGCTAGCCATGCAGGACTGATGTGCTGAGCAGCTGTTCACGCTTTCTCAAGTGTTAAATTTTCCAGAGTGAGCTCTGAGAACACAGTGAACTCTGTGTGCAGGGAGAAAGCCATGCTGCTCTTGAAACCACAAAGGAAGTGCCCAAGTGTTCCAGTAACATCCAGTAATGGAAACTTAGTGCAAACAGCCTGTGTGAGCAGACACGACTTGAACCAGCAGTGAAAGCCACAGAATTCCCATGAGCCAGGTCAAACCTACCTCAAGCTGTGGATGCTGTGCTGAGGGGAGGCTCTGCCCAGGCCTGGGATGCTGCAGGAGCAGGACTCAGTGGGCTGGTTTGGACCACATGAGGTTCGTGAGGTCCCCACATACTCCAGGGTCAGGCAGCAGCACACTTGGGACATGGTATTTATTTATGCTGCCACAGGAAAGGTTTTAATTTCATGGTAGGGCTCTTCTCTCCTCCTGAGCAGTACCTTCCTTTTCTCTAACACGCTGTGAGTTGACTGCCTGGCTTGTGGAAGGAGGTGAATTGTCTTTTATAGTTTCCACTAAATAAAACATAAGCTTGGTCTGCCTGTTCCCTGTGGTCCTGGAAGAGCCCAGCTGAAAGGTGATGCCCACACTGATCCCTGCAGAAAACTGGGCTGTGTGACAGGCTCTGCTTCCCTCCCATCCCTTTGCCCTGTCTCAAGCATTGTCACCAGCTGCATTTCCCCGTGGAAATGCCAGCAGCAAGTTCTCCACGCAGCAATTAACATGATGTAACTTTACACCACAACAATCACAACCTCGTTTTCCCCCCACAGCTTTGAGCCTATGGACATAGTTCTTGCCTATAGCTGGATGACATGTTAAAACCCATGAACAAACTTGCTTTTCAAAATCTCTTCAGACCTTTATGATCAATATTCAAAAGTTTATATTGACAGGGGTTAATTCTAAAAGATAAAGGCAGTATTGGAAGGCCCTTCAGGGCTCTGTGCTCCCAGTCTGGGTGCAAGATGCCACACTGGGATGGGAACAGTTCACCTGGAGCCTGCCTGCACTCCCAGGACACACTGCTGCCTCTCTGGCAGCACATCTCCCACCCACACACCTATTCCAACACTGAAGTTACCATGAAGGAACAACTACTTCTGTCGTGGATTCAACAGGCTAAAAATATCACTTACCTTTGCATTCCTGCCATTGCTCAGAATGGAGCTTCCTACCCCAAAGCATGAGATGCCAGGTACAGGAAGGAGCTGCTCTTGCACAGGACCATTCTTGTTACAGAAGGAGCTTTTTGGATAGTGAGAACAGCACCAATTCTCTTTTTCTCTCGCAGAACAAAGTTGAAAGCTTTAATATCTTTCCCCTCCCTGCCTGGACAAGTAACAAGTGACAAGATGAACACTCCCCACACACAGCAGTGACAGAAACAATTATTTTGCCCAGTGAGTTTCAGAGAGGGTGACATCTCACTTGTGTGCCTGCCTGTTTGGACTGTGTGCAACACGAGTTTATTCCAACTGCAGCTCAAATGTGCCAGATTCAGTGAGTGCTGGCACAGGTCTGATGTGGTTATGGCTAGCTCTGTGAGGATTGTTGTTTCAGGGAATATTCACCCCCAGGAAAACTACAGAGAATGCTTATAGAGCATTTTCAAAGAGCTCTGACCTGGTAAGGTCCCTTCCTTTGGGAGATCTCGGCCCAGGTGAGGCATACCTCTCAAACCCAGACTCTTGTTGCCTCAATTCAGGCCAGATTTCCAGATGCCTGCAGCTATCACCACCTTGTAAACAAAGCTGCAATTACACCTGAAATCCCCTATGGTAAGCACCCACAGAACTATTTTCTGTGGCTGTTTTAAACCACCTACAGAAACAGCAAAGCATTTCAGATCCCCAATGTCCCCATTCATAACCCCCAGCAAAAGGAATCATGTCACAGCTCAATCAGTTGCCCAGAAACCACTACAGGTGAGGAGGGAGCTGCCCCATTTCAGAACAGCACTCTCTGGGGTGTTTCTGGCAATAAACCTGACTCAGAGGCACCAGTTATGGAGGGTGTGTGATGACCTAAGAGAAGAGTTCATTTACACAGTTCCACAAATAAAGAAACTCGTATAATCAGAGAATCGACCAAGAGACAAGAAAACTGCAAAGAGAAGAGTAATGCAATAGTTTTTCATTTGTGGGGTTGCATCTATACAGTTGTTGGGTTTTTTTTCTCCTGCTGATGGACTTTAGTGTGTTAAATTGAATTTGTGCAGTACTTACAGTACAATTCTTTGGGAAGGCAGCAAAGTGCACTGAGATGCAGAGATGCATTAACTTCTGGCAGGCCTCAGAGCCCCCTCCCATTCCTCCTCAGCAAGATGTGCAACTGGAATCCCCCTGGTGACCTAACTATGGTCATGACAAACAGAACTTAATCAAATCTTCCAAGCAATTTGGAAAAAGAACAAAAAGCTTCTATTCCCAATTCACCTATTCTGCTGGGAATCTAACTTTACAAAAGCTCCAAGGCGGATGAAAGCTTTGCCAAAGGAATTAGAGTGGCTGGCCTCAATAGAGAACACAAACAAGTTTAAAACAGTCATCAAAGCAGCAGCAAAGGCTGTATCATAGCTCAGCCTGATGGTCACACACAGCTCAGCTTTCCTGCATTCCGGGCAGGGCATCCCAGACAGGAAGACAGACAGAGCCCTCCTAAGCAGACTTCCAGCTCTGAATTCATGGCCCCCAAGACACAGCTGTGTCAGACCCTGGTGCTTCCCACCTGGTCTCACTTCCCTGGACACAAGTGGTGCCTCATCCCTGTCCAGTGGCAGCAGGGACAGGCAGGGATGAAGAACATGGGGTGAACACATTGGTCATGGGGTTTCATCCCTAATGCCTGCAAGTGGCAGGAGTCTCCACAGCTTCTCCATGTGTGCAGTTGAGTCCTTTTCAGACCACATACCCGTTACAGCTGCAATCTATTTCCCAGCTCTAACTTAGAGTAAGGGCATGCAGAGGCTTTACAGAATGCTCACACACCCTGGGGACAGGCACTCAGTGCCCCTACAGCAGCCTCTCCATCTCTTGGGGGGGTTACAGAGACACAAAGTCCCCCGTGGGAGCCTCGGAGGGCTCCTGTCACATGCACCCACACCCCTCAGCCTTTGTCCCACTGTGGTCACACCACCCAGCATGAGGTTGGGCACAGGGTGAGACTTCCTTCAAACCTCCTGCCACAGACTGGCTTTTGGCCACTCCTACCCTGCCAGCCCCAGGGCAGTGGGGAAAGCAGCAGCCAGGACAAAGGGAGGAGACTGGGGACAGCAGCTGCCAGGACACAGGGGTGGGTGCACAGGGGACATCACACTTGAATCACAGGGCAACGGGGTTAATGAGGGGAAACTGGGATCACAGAGGGTTGTGAATTTGGACAGAGGACATTGTTCTGGTTATAGCTGGTGTACAAACCATGGTTTTAACAGATGTTTGTTAAACAAGTCAGTTTTGTTTTTATTAAACCCAGCTTTGGTACAGGTCATTCCTGAGATTCATTTACAAGGTTGTTTAAAACAAAGATGAACTGGGGCCTCTCCCTGTTCCTGTGTGAAGTTACTGGGGCACAGACATCACACCTTGTTTTTCCCCTTACCTTTTTTTAAAAAAAGTGGTTTTGTAAGGGGAAGTCAGTCTGCTACAAACACAGAACTTACACCAGGAACATTGAGTCTCCAGCTTTAAACCATTTCCCCTCCATTAATAAATAACATTTAGTTGTGCTTTAAAATGGTTCCCTTCTCACCCATCACATCCCAGCAGGATGAGCAGAGCCTGGACTGGGCAGGCAGGGTTACCTGGCCCCAGAGCAGAAGATGGGAGGTGGGCAGGCAGCTCTGGGGAAGGGGTTAGGGTGTGAGGCACCATGTGCAGCCCTCAATACTAAAGAGATAAAGGTTGGGGTATTTTGGTTATAAAACCTGTAAGTATACAAAAGCAAGCTGCACAGAAGAGTTATTGTTATGGAAGGTGAGAGTCCAGCTGAAAGATTAGGGATATGAAACTAAGGATGTCAGGTTAGGGACATGAGGTTCCCCAGTTACACTCCAAAACCAGACTGAGGAGAGGACCTGCAGGACCCTGTTACTGCAGCAGCTCGAGCAGCAAAGCTGAAAGCTCCTCAGGCTACCCCAGCTTTGTCCCTCATCTCTCTGGAGTCAGTCAGTGTTAACTCCCTTGGGGTAAGAGCCCCAAAATAAGCATTCTGGATTTAGTGCCAGCCGTGCAGCAGTGTGAATTAGCCGTTTACCTTTTGGCAAGAATCTTGGATTTCAACTTTACCAAGAAACCTGATTAAGCAAACTTTTCCCCATCAAAAGACACGGTGAATTTTAGTCCTTGCTACATATTCTCTTCTGTGCAATATATTGCAAGCTTAAAGGTGTAAGCACCAATTAATTTCTTCTGCATGAGATGTTTTGGCCTTAATAAATCTTCTAATTAACATATCTTCCTGTTGTTATGGAGTACGCACTGGGAAGACTAAAAAAGCTATAGAAAGAACAAAAGAGAATCAGTGTTTAAGTTTCAGTTATTTACATCAAGTAAAGACAGCATGAAAGCACCAATATATAAACATTTGAGTTTAATTTAACCCATTGCAACTTGCAGCAGCTCTCACAGCTTGTTTGGAACTGGTAATCAGAGGACTGATTTAGAATTTTAATGGGAAAAGACTGCTGATGAGAAATCCCAGGTGATGGAGACCTGCAGGAGCAGCCAACCAGCACACACAGATGGAGCAGTGGCTCTGCAAGGTCCTTGCCTCATTCCATCCCTCACAGCTTCACAGTTCTCCAGGTGGGACAGCGGAGGACAGGGTTTGTCTCCTGAAGGAAAGAACCACCATGTCCCAGGGCCTGCGTGTCAGCTCTGGAACTGCTGAACTGCTTCTCTAAGAAACCTGTGCATTTCTCCTTCTCCTCAAAGCATCTCTAGGAGCTCTGAACAAATATTAATGGATGCTCTAAACTGTTCCTCTGGAAAGACACTTGCCAATGCACATCATGTGAACCAGCAGGTGGCCCATCTTTAAAAGGACCAGCTACTCCACCACCTTTGGTTCCCTGAATTCTGATGTACCTGAATGCATGTGCTCCTTCCTGGTCTCCTAGATTTGGCTTTAAAATGTATTGGGATGGAAAAGGATGTAAACATTTCATACAAACCACTTGGTATCAATTGGGAATTCCCTACTAAAGCTTTTAGGCAAAAGGTTTCCAGGTGCCTATTCCTAAAAAGCTCTGAGAGGCAGTCAGGATCACCAGCCTAGTTTTGTTCTTCAAGCTGGAGCTACAGAAAAACCTCCCACCAGAAGCACTGCTACAGCAAGCACAGTGCATCAGCCAAACTCCACATTGCCTCTGTCTGAAGTGCAGCACTGATCTCAGTCCAACACCAAATGAACCCCAGAAGGACCCAAAGCTGAGTGAATATATATGAGTTGGTGTGTAGCAATGACCCAGAGAACAGACACTAAAAACAAACATTTAGGTAAAGCTTCAGCAGCTCTCTGAAAGCAGAGCACCAAACTAAAGCTGTGCTCTTTTGCTGGCCTTGACCAAAGTGTATAATGTCCTTCTCCTGAGATGGAACACAGCTTTGGATGCACCACCAGGAAACCTCTCCACCTCTGCTGGCTTTTCACCCCACCTTTAAATCACCTCCTTGGGCACCATGAAATCAGCAAAGCTGCAGGTACATCCCCCTGCTCAGTCGCCAGATCTCACAAAGGAGATGTACCAACAAGCCTCAAAGCTCCTTCGGCCCAAACACAGCTTTTGGGTTAGTATCTAAGAATTTTTCCTCAGATTACACAGGAAGTGCATTTCTGCACACTCTATGATTAGCTAGTTGTTAATTAATTAGCTAATTATATTCTTGAATGTTCCCAATAGCCTGCGACTGGGTAAGCTTGCAATCATGACACACCATTATTGTGACAGATAATACAGAAAATAACTAGATTGCACAGAAAATGCACCACTAAATAAATGACACCACAAAAACTCAAAATACACGTGAGATTTAATAAAAGAAAAAAGTACAAAGTGAGTGGAAAGAAAAGAAAGAAAAAAACCCCAAACAAATCATGAGGCCCAACACGCTGGGAATGACAAAGCAAAGGGATGCAGCATGTCCCAGGGGGCTGTGTCCCCACACAGGTGCCCAAGGTGCCTCCACGGCCCCAAGCCACCCCCCTCTGCACCCCTGGGGCAGCCACCTCAGCCAGGCATGGCCCTCCCAGAGACCCACAAAACACAGTTTAGTTTAGAAAGCAGACAACATACAGGATGGTAAATGCTTAAATGATAAAAAAAATGGATAATTTTTCTCATTAATACCAATGTTTTACAGATAAATATATAAAACAGCTGAAAGATGTGTAACTGGATGGTTTCAATCATTTCTGAAGGGTATTTCTTTCACTTTTTCTAGCCTACAAGATTTTAAGTCTTCAGACTGGGTGAGAATAGCATCACAATGTATTTGCAATTTGTTAAATAAAAATAAGATACACAATTACCCTACCACAATACTTAAATCTTGTCTGAGCCAAAAGAAAAAAAAAAAGTACTCAGAAAAAAAAACATGACTGAGTCCCCCTGGGGAGATTATGATGTTGAACAAGCAACTACAAGGACAAGGGATGTCCATCACAACATAAAGTCAGAGTAATATAATAATCATCATGATGAAAATATTGTTACATACATTCTGAATGTCTTCTTCAGAAAATGCTGTGAATTTCTCCACAATGCCCATGGATTTGAAGATTTTTACTCTTTGTTATAATAATATTTCTTAACTATCTGTTATTCTAGGAAAAAATAATTGATCTCTGATGAGCCAGGGCAAAGAGAAATCATTTGCATAGATCTTGCTGGCTGCAGCATGAGATCAGGGGAGAACTGCTGATTGGGAACACACTGGTGAGGCAGCTGGGTGCACACCAGTACCACCAGTTACTGTTTTAGCATTGGCCTTGGGAAGCAAAACAATGAACCAAAGAGCATTGCCTGCTCAGGCAATTAGTGCACCACAGTTTCTCCCATTAGCAGAAGATTAATAAAAAATAACTTGCTACATGATTGGTCTGTAGTCAGAGGTGAGGTGGAATTGTCTTCTTGCATATAACAGAAGGTTGGGTTCCTTGTATGCTTTTGAGAAAACCACACTAACCCTCCTAACATTTGATAGTTACTCTTTAAAATACATCTAACCTGGAGGCACAGCCTGAAAAATTAAATGTCCAGCTTTCAGCAGACTCCTAACAAGTGCAGAATTTTTATTCTTTCAACAAAAGCCTGATCTAAAAGGTACCAGTGAGATCTTTGTGAGGTTCTTTTCTACAAGCATCAAGCAGCACTGTCAGTATATCCACAGAAAAGGCCAATGTCCATTGGAAAACAATTTAACACCTGAGCATGTATTTAGAAAAAGGGAAAAAAAACCAAAACAGCTGCTTTAATGGAATATGAGCGTACCAGAACCTCAGAATCCAGCAAAATGCTGCCCTGCAACACCCCTGTGACAGCCCAGACCCAGACCCTGATCTCCTTCTGCACAGCACATCAGGAATTTGCTGACAGCTTAAAGACAAGTCTTTAACAAAAAACATATCAGAAAAATCCTGTAACATTAATAACTAAATAAAATTGCACACACTCACAACTAACACTTAGCCAGCCAGTGTTTTTATAAACTATAAAGACACTATGTGAGGGTTAATATAAAATATTTCCTTTCATTTAGCCTAGGATCTGATGGATGGATGGAATTGGGTCCAACTATTTTTCCATGACAACACAGCTAGTAACTCTCTGTTCAGTTATTGCCCTGCCTATTCACAGAATGGTTTGAGTGGAAAAAATTAATATTGATCCTAATTATTGCTCTAAGCTCAGTTGCCCAGGAAAACAAGGCTGTGATTTCTAGGCATGAGGAGTTGTCAAAAGAAGCACCTTCTAAGAGGAACAGAGCTTGTCAGCATAAATACAGTGCACAGCTCAAGAGCAAAGGATTCTCCTTATTAGGCACATATTAGGCTTAGGGTTAAGGAGTAAAAGTAAAGATGTTGGCTTAAATAGTTTCCACAACAGTAAATACATTGGTAAGTGACAACTGAAATGTTACACAAATCCTGTAGTTCCACTTTATACAACAAACTCTTATGAATAACCTTTCTATAAATGTTCTACTTTAGCAGTAAAGAAAATTCAAAACATTGTCCCATTAATTTTATTAACCACCCTCTCTCTCCTTATATATATATTATAAATGATGTAGATAGTGTTTAGAGTAATTCAGGAATTAATACAGAATTACTGGAATGAGGGTTACTCTAAGATTCCTGCAGAAAGCCCAAATGTTGTGTTTTTCTACCCATTCTGCAGATTTACTTGAGAATATTGTTAGAAAAACAAACATTTCAGCATTCTTCAGACCACTCCTCTCATTGTGCATGTACAGGGGGAGGTCAGTGAGCCTCCAGCAGTCACCTTGGCCAATTAAAAAAAAATGTAGAGAGCAATTATTTAGCTGGTGGGTAAGACGAGTTCAGTTATGGTCACTTCACGAGGCTGCTCAGTCACTGGGTTTAGAACAAAACATCTCACTTGAGGGATTAGTTGGCTTTGTTTAACAAAAGGTATGTTTAAGGTTACTTCCTGCAAACCTCCTGATAATTCTGAAAAGAAAACAGCGGGTCGGCACACTGCAACCACCGGAGATGCTCATTTTCTCTTTCACTTTGGTCCACTCACACAATGTTATGAGAAGGGTCACTCAGGGTGGGAAACTCAAGCAACTTAACACATGAAAGCACCAAGTCCACTCTTGGCCTGAAAGTCTGTGTGTGATTAACTGAAAGAAACAAAACATAAAAAAAGCATGAATTAAAGTTATGAAAATCAAACAAAAGCGAAGTGTAGTGAAGTATGTTAAAACAAAAAAAGGAGGAGGACAAACACTGCTGGGGCAGCTGAAGGCTTCAGGTGAGAGCAGCCTGACACAACCTGCTCAGCACCACAAACACTTCTCTTTCCCCCAATTTCTGCAACTCTTCCATCACAATTTTCTACCAATTAAAGCTACTAAGAACACTGCCTTGAACCAGGAGATGATAAAGAGTTCAACTAGCTCTCCTCTAAATATTTTACTTGAGCAGAAATCCCCAAACCCAGTATTTTGAGCTAGCTCACAGTTTTGAAAAGAAAAACAAACAAACAAAAAAAACCCCAATCCAAAACCATCCTGGTGGTGGTGCACCTCCTCTAGCCATGCTCCAGAGCTAGAGCCCCCCTGCCCCAGCACCATGTGGGGATCCCCAGTGTGCAGGGCACAGGCTCTGGGTGCCCCTGGGACCTTTGCACACCACCAAGCTGCCTCCCAGTCCTGCTCCTGACCATGGCTCATTTCTGTCACTACCCAGAGGAGGAACAGCCCAGACTCACATCTGGAGGTGGGCTAAACCCAGCAAAGTGCAGGAAAACCTCCTGTTGCAGCCAGAAGGAGCAGAGGGGAAGCTGCAGCATTTCTTGGCCCATGTTCACAGTCTGTCCCTGCCACTGGCATCACTTGCACCATTGTGCTCACCTTCCCCAAAGCAGTCCTAGGTCCAAGAAAGCCCTAGGATTCAGCTCCTAATTCAGATTAAACCCTATTTTCAGCAAAGTATTTTACAACCATTTAGACTCTGTGTGTGAGGTGGGCCATGCCCAGAGCATGTTGAGCAGCCTGCAGAAGAGAGCACTTTGGTTTTAGCACCAACACATTTACATTCCAACGAAATACTCAAATTATCTACCCCGTTATCTTCCACAGGAAGAAACAAATTGCTAGGATGTCAGTACACAGAATGAGCTCCTCTGGTGCTGCAGTTCACAGCAGGGAAATGACAGACCACAAGATCTCATCAGCAGTGAGAAGCTGAATGCTGTGCTGTCAAGCACGAACTTGGGTGTTGCTACTCTTCATGGTCTTTTATTCTGGCCATCATTAAGAGGCTCAGAAAGCCCCTGCCTGCTCTGGGTTTGATAGATTTTTTGATAGTTCTGATTCTTGAGCTCCTTCATGCAAGAGGAATTAACAAAAAATGCTGCAATAGCAGAATTACCAGTTTGCATGACAGTGCTCCTTATTTTGCTCCCTAGCCAGTGTTCCTTAGAGACTGGCTCAAATTGGAAGCTGGATAATCCCTCCAATGTATTTTCTTTTTAAACCTGTTTGTCCCATTCCTGGTCTATCAGTACACAATCAGGTGGCTCGAACAGCAATATTTAAATACCCTTGCTCCTGCTGGCTTCAGCAATGTCAGTTAATGTGCAGCAAGCTAAGATAAGAACTCTGCCTTTAGAGGAAAAGAATTTTCTTTTAATCAGAACTGTGTCTTGGAGCCCCATTTCACAGCCTGAGTTGGCTGTCACAGAGGCAAGAGTGAACCCCATGGGACCATCAGCCTTTAGAGAATGGCCCCAAATTGCAAATCCCTCCCAGCTGCAGCTGCCCAGGCTTCTCTGGGCAGTGCTGGGGCACAGGAGGGGTCATCTCTCCTCTGCCTGAAGCAAACAATCAGAAGGATGGGAATTAGGATTCCAAAATCCCCTTTTCTGTGTGATGTTTAAACAACTGACCAAACATTAAAGCATCTGAGCAGACTCCCAGCTTTCCAGCGGCAGAGGAGGAAGACTCCAGTTGAGACACTTACTTTTTCTTGTCTTTGTCCTTCTTCAGTGGCTGCTGTGAGGTAGCCTGCAAGGATTGGGACTGCAAGGTTTCCACTGCGACTTTCCGCCTGTTGAACATGTTCATCTCTTCCTCCAGCTCTCTCCTTTTCTCCTCCACCTTCCTTTTCTCCTCCTGGTGTATCCTTTTTAAGTGCTCAAACTTCTCATGCAGCTGGTAGGAGACAGAGCCTCTGAGCACTGCATTGAGCTCGTTTTGGCTGTGCTAACCCTGCCCCAGGAGCCCTGTCACACCTCCCACACAAACCCCCACCACAGGGACCAATCTGCTGGCGGGATGCAGCACCCAGTGCCCACCAAAAGCAGGGAAGACACAATAAATTCAGCTCTGCCTGACACCACACAGCAAACCAGAGGCAGCATGAGCCCTGGAGATGAGCACAGGGGATTTGGGCTCAGCCTGCAGCCTGCACAGGGGCTGGGGACAGAGCAGGATCTTTTGTTCCTCACTAGTTCTGAGGATGGTCCACTTAATTCCTCCCCAGTCACAGCTGCTTCACAGAGGCCTCACACCGGGGACTCCACTGGACTCACTTTGACTGGGGACCCCAGCCCAGCTGCCCCTTTACTCTGCTGTCCAGGGAGCCACAAGAGGGAAGTCTCTCTGACAAGGATGCTCACCTAAACTTCCTGCCACTGGCCTTCACTCCCCAGACAGCAGCCATGTCTCCACATGGCAAAGGACAGGGAAGACCAGTTTCTGAGGCACCTACACCAGTGATGTGTTTGTGCTTTGGCTGGTGAGGTTTGCTGGAATGTGCTTCCCAGGATTCGTGCATTGCTCAGACCCAGGTTCCCTGCTGGCTGTAGTTTGGGTTCCTCACAATTTTTGGCACACTCACCTCTCTCTCCTTCTCCTTCAGCTCTGCCTCTGTCTCCTTGACTTTGTTAACAAACATTTGTCTCATTTCTTCCTCTTTCCTCTGGAGCTCACCCAAGAACTCTTTCCTTTTGGTCTCGTACGTTTCTTGGAGGCTGGGGAAGAAAGCAAATGAAATCCAGACTCTCTGGACACTGATGAGTTAGTGATGGGGAAATGCATGCCTGTCTCTGTTGTTTAGAAAAACAGGCAGGGAAGGGAACATCCAAATCAGCCGCAGAGTTCAAACCCAGCGCTGGTATTTTCCAGCCCGGCACTGCAGATTTCACCTGCAAACCTCCCATTTTTGGGGGCCGTCAGTGCCAAACTCTCATTCTATATTGATGCTAGATGTGAAGGCCCCTCACCTGAAGGGCTGGTTGTCTGGATCTGTGTCCTTGAAACCCATCTCCTCCAGCTTGCACCTCCGGTAGAGCTCGTAGTGGCGGGTGTGGGTCTGCTCGCGCAGGTCCTCCATGTTGACCCGGATCAGCATTTCCCGCAGCTTCACAAAGTCACAGTGACTTTCATTCTCCACTGACAGGGGGAAGGACAAGTCAGCAAAGTGCAGGTGTGGTGGAGGAACACAAGGGCACATATGACTGACTCCAGACACTCGCATCCTGAGGAGCCTGTTGCCCTGCTCGGGGCACAACACAACCCCTGGATGCAGGGATTCCTGCTGGTGGGAACAGCAATTCAAGGAAGGACCAGCCAACCCACAAAAGGCTGCAGGGGACGTGCCTGCACTGCTCATCACAGGGCACCTTCATGCAGAGGTGCTGGTGGAGGGCAGAGCTGGGGAGTGTCAGGGTTTGCCTGGGCACACTCAGGGAGGTTTGGGGTGGGCTTGCACCACTCACCTTGCACCACTCCCCATGGGTACTGCCGAGCTCGCACCAGCTTGTTCCCAACTTTCACCTCCTCCGTGCTGCCCACCACAGCAAAGGGCAGATGAGCCTGAAACAGAGCCAAGGGCAGGGACTCAGTGGATGGGGTAACCCTCAGAGATCAGCCTGACCCTCAGCTCCCCCTCACAGGCACAGGAGCCATTTCCATGAGTCCCTTCTTGGAACCCACCAATTTCTGACACTTGGAGCAATCTCTACTAGAAACTGGGATTTTACTACAGAGAGTGGTGTCAGGCCACAGCACAGCTCACCAGCAATGCTGTCTGGGCTGCACCAGCTGGAGAACATTGGGGGAACACCACGGTCATCACTGCTCCACTCCATCCCTGTGCCAGGCTGCACCCAGCAGGAGCGGGGCACTCCCTGCCTTGCTGAAAGCACAGGCAGGGACACCACAAACAGGCCCTGGCACAGCAGAGAGTGTGTAGGCACTGCGAGGGACGTGTGCAGGATACAACATGTACTCGCTGCTCTCCAAGTCTGCAAAGCATCAGGCACAGGGAGGAAACAGGACACCCTCCTCGTGATTGCCAGGAAGGAGCCACCGAGGGTGCTTCAGCAGGGTGAGGCTGACAAAATCCTTCATGTTTAAAAAGAAATGGATCCAGAAGTGTGGAACTCAGAGAAGTGGGCAAATATATTTTCATTGGAGGAAGGAAGAGGTAAATAAAAAGCCAAGCAAGCATGACTCCTGCTTTTCTCCCCAGTACACACAGCTTGCAATTATTTAAATAAGAGTGAATCTTCCAAATTTTTCATGGTTTCAGCAAAAAAGAACTAATACAGTGAAAACACATATCTAGTCCACCCAGAAACCAACTGGTGATTGAATTAAAAAAAAAAGTGATGGGGGGAAGGATGAAAGAAAAGACAAAGCATTTAATCAGAAACAGCTATGCAGGAAAACGTTCATTTTGATGAAAAAGCTACTTTTGATTTATAAAATTAATGTGGAAACATTTCAGTTGTTTCTACTGCCATAGCTGCACTCTGATTTGGGAGACAGAGTTTGAAAGTGCTTTTGCATGTGCCTCAGTCAGGTCTGAATTTGGTCTCCGAATTTCAAAAAGGACAAAACAGAGATTAAAAATTTTTCTTTAATTTTTTTTTTTCTGGTCAGCCTCCTTAAGTCACAAGACTAATGCAAATCTTAACTGCCACATTTTATTCAAAGCTTCTTCTTCCTCAAACGCAAAGGAGCCTAAGAACAGACAGAATTAATTTTGAGGAAAGTACTTTTCAAAAATTCAGTAAAACAAATTCTGGAGCTAAGTTTCTCCAGAAAGCCCCCAGATTAAACATGGGCCACATTTTAATTAATTCTGTATGCAACACCCTTTGGCATCTGTGACACCCACAGCTCGACTTTCCAACAGATTCAGTGTCTGGACATTCCCAATGAAACTTGCCCTTCAAATGCATTTTTGTGCAGCAATTTAATTTGTCACAGCTGTTGGCAGTGATGGAACTGGCAGCGTTACCCACATTCATCACAGAGTTGATCTCAGCCACGGCCTCGTCATCTGTGGGGAACTGGTAGATCTGCACTCCATTGCTGACCAGCTCGCTCATGATCTTGATCTTGAACTTGTGCAGCTCACTCTTGGAGATGGTGTCTGCTTTGGCAATAATTGGGATGATGTTCACCTGGAGCAGAGGGAAGGGAGGGAGGACAAACACCCAGGTGAGCAGCAGTTGGGTGAGCAGCTGTTTCGAGCCTGCCCCACTGGCTGTTTTACATCTCCTAAAATCACCTCGGAGCTCTTTACACAGGAGCTGCAGCCCAGCTCAGCTGAACACTAGAGGGAAGAGTTTTTTCCAGGACTCACTTGTCTACAAGGCTTCAGATAAACCACACGCCCTGTACTAAGTACACAAGGAGCAGATCAAAGCCCCTGCTCTTGCCTGTGTATTTTGTTACACAAAATGTGGAGGGTGGCAGCCACAGTGTAGCTGTCACATCCCAGCTGTCACCCATCCACCCTGGCTGTGCTGACAGGATGTTTTACAAGACAAGCACAAGGATGAAACGCACACTGAACTGATGTGAAGCCTTCCCATGCTCAAGGAGAAAGAGCAGGGACTCCTCAGGTGCTCTGACAGCAGCTGATGATCCTTTCCAAGGACTCCAGGAGCCTGTGGGTGAGGATCACAACTTGGGTGTGCTGTGTGGATTACATGGAGAAAGGTGCAAGGTGCCATACAGCAGACATATTTTTTTTTTCATGCTGTTCTTGCTCAGCTTTGGTTTCACATCAGCCAGGAGTCACTACAACCCACACAGCTTCATCCACCTGGGCTTCAAAGACACCCACAAGCTGCACAGTGTCTCCCTGTGCCCAATACCCACCAAGATCAAAAGTAACAAGGGCCACATCCCACATCCATCAGGAGTGATGGGGTTCATTATGGCCTCATGCTTAAGAGAGCTACAGTGAGGCTGGATCTAACACAGGAACCTGTGGTAGATAATGCTGCTGTGCCCAGAAAAGCCAAGTGTGACACTGCACACCACTGCTTAAACAAACAGCAGAACTCATCTGTCTGAGCAGCAGCCAAATTCAGAGCAGTGAAACACAAGAATTTAGACAAATAAGAGGAAAGTCTGATTTGCCATCTAACATTTCCCAAAAGCCAATGCAAATTTATAGCAACCAGTTGGTGTCCAGTGGGTGGGTGCCCATTAAAATAAATAGCTTTGCTTTCCCAGCACAAGTTCTCTGTAGGTCAGTGTTTTTTCCATACT
Organism: Hylia prasina; assembly: GCA_013397195.1. Taxonomy (NCBI): domain Eukaryota; kingdom Metazoa; phylum Chordata; class Aves; order Passeriformes; family Sylviidae; genus Hylia; species Hylia prasina. Next base: position 81,170 of record VYXD01011005.1, read on the forward strand.
TCTTGGGTTCCCCCCACACTACCACTGCCCCTCCCCGTCTCTGTTTAGTGGTTTAGCACTCACTAAACATAAGAGCATTTACTTACACTGAACCAAAATAGTCTAAATTTGCTCACTGCAAATGTAACTGAGAGAATAAATTCCTCTTTTTCTCAGCCACTGACCTGGACTCTTTTAGCAAGGACCACAGCCCCCCAGAGAAAAAGGCCTGCTGCTCACTGCACTGCTCAGCAGGTCAGTGTCCTCATTACAAAGGTAAAAGGGCCACGACCACAGCTGGGTGTCTCCCTGACCTGCTAAGAGCTGAGGAGGCCTGGATTCACCATCTCCCACAGAAAAAGGGTCAGCTCAGGGCTCACATCCCTTTTCAATTGGCCCAAGCAATTTCCCCTTCTTTTTCCAAGGGGCATCAGCTCAGCCCTGCTTCCAGCAATGCAGGATGTGCAGAACCTGGAGCAGCTTTCCAGCAGCAGAGGAGACAGGCAGGCTCTGTGGTCACCACCATGGTCTCAGCACTACTCAAAGCACAAACCAAGGCTGGTTCGAGTGCCCTCAACCAGATTTCCTGTCTTTTGAAAAGGCAACCCAGTGAACATTGGCTGGCACAGAGTTCACAACACAAGGGGTTTTACAAGTTGTGTTTCCAATAATCAACTGCCACATCAACACTGGGGAGGCATGGATATGGCATTAGAGTGTAGTCCCAAGTCTAGGATGGGTTCATTCCTTCACAACACAGAGAAAGGCTGGAACAGTTTGGAAACAAGAAACCAAGGAGACATGAGATGCACTGAAGTGCAATGTGTAATCCTACCTCCCCACAGCACCTTCCACACACCCACCTCCATGCAAAGGCAAGTCTGTGGCACAGAGATTAGTGACAAACTGATGAATATCTAGCTAGACAAGAAAAGTCACCTCTTCTCCTGAACAGGTTTTAAAACCCAGCAAAAGGAAGGAATGTCAAAACTACGTGAGGGTTCTCTGTCCACTCTTTTTACACAAATAATGTTGATCTTGGGTTGAAGGCAAAATCCTAGAGCAACATTCTTGTATCTCATGGTGGAAGAGTAATATTCTCCATTTAAAGATCTAGTAATAAAAGCATGCAGTTGACTACTGGCATGTCACCCCACTGAATGTGACAGGGGTGCAGTGTCCCCTTGCCTGTCAGTCCATGTGCTGGAGCTGGAATTATGACCAGAGGAAGTCTCTGCTTCAGGCAGGACAGGGAACTCCCATTCACACAGACAAAAACTCACCTCCTTCTCAAGTCTTTCTGACCAGAGCTGCTTCTCATCTCCAAAAATAAAACTTAGAAGAACTTGTCATTTGATAGAAAATATTTCTGCTGATGCAATAAGACAGCAGGCACTTCTGTCCTGTGAAATACAGCGGAATTTTTCCCCATCTCCAAACTGTTCCTGAATGCAAGTTGCAATGAAGCCAACAGGCAAATCCTACTTTGGAAGCCAAAGAGCTGAGGCACAGACTGCCTGAGGCATCCCCACCTGCCTGGGATGTGTCATCTCTGGGAGGGCAGGCAGTTAGCCACAGCTCAAACAGCACAAGCTGACTGAAAACCAGCTGGGGACAAAGCAGTGAGCTCCAGGACCCTTATGGCTGCACACACTGTGCCACCATTTCCCATGACAAGGCTGGGTTTAAATCAATAAATCACCTTCTCATCTGATACAAATGCACTATTATTTATCTCCTCCTTTTTCCAGGTCAAACCCAGTGGAAAGTCCACACCTGTCAGACACTATTGTGCTTCCCACTAGCAGCCAGCCAGCCAAATTCCATCTCCCTACAGCCACTTCTGAAGATGCTTCTGCTCTCTGGCTGTAACTAATGCCCCAGATAACAGCTGGCCAGCAGCTCAGCCAAACAGATATTGTCTTACAGTACAATTGCAGATCTTGTTTACAAAACAGCTTTACCCAGAAGGGATTTTGTAAACTTTACACTAAAAGCAGCACGGGTTATTGAAATTGTCACAGAGTGTCTGCCCAGGAACACACATCATGCCACTTGTGGGCTAAAGCAAAGGTGGAACTGAGCCACTGTCCTACACACTGCCTGTTAAACCAGCCCCAGAGGCTGAGCCAGAAGAGCACAGAGCAAAGCATTGCCTCTGATGTACCTCCCACCTCCACAGGCTGCACTCTTCAGCTGTGAAACAAGGGCCACACAAAGCTCTCCAGGAGTCAGGGCAGGCTCAGGTGTGCTCACACAGCAGCAGACAGGAGCCCGGGCACGTCACCTCTGCTGCTCCCATCTGGAGAGGGCAGAACTGACACCCCAGTTCACACACCAGCCCCAGCACAAATGGTTCATTTGTGGTGGGGAAGGGGCACAGCACTGCCGTGCACAAACCCTCAGGGAATGCCTGGAAAGCACCCTGATGTCCTGGGATGACACCAGAGCAGAAACGCAACATAAATCCCTGATGCCCAGAAAATATCAATGGGCTCCACTTGCTTATTCATTTCCATGTGCCCACTTGTGTGAGGCCACCACAGCATGAAATCCAGGATGTTCTCATGCTGTGGCAAGAAGGGGGATGAGAACAAAGGCATAAAATGACTCCAGAGCAGGCTATTAAAGTGGAAGTTTGGAAATATAAAAAGTTTGCCTGTGCACAAGTTTTCATCTGTGCACAAGTACAAAGGATTTATTTTGGTCCTACCAAAGGACCACATTAAAGGCAACCACAGGGAGGTGTGAAAAGTAGGGAATGAGAAGGAAAGGAGAAAATGTTTTGTGGGACCACCAGCACCAAGGGGAATAGTGCAAAAGCTTTTTCCAAAAATATTTCTGGGAATATGTAATGCTGGCACTGTACCAAGAGACAAAAGTTTATTAAGGGAAAGTTTTCAGATTCCTGATGAAGTCAGTGTAACAGCCACTAAAGCTACAAACAGCCCACTGCAAGGGGAAGCCAGTGCCTGCTCTGGACTGGGGCCAAGGAAAAGCAGGCCATGAGCCCTAGGGGACAAGGGCAAGCAGCAGGGACTGCAGAGGGGAGCTCAAGCCACCAGGAAAGTCCAGCAGAGCTGCGTGTGAGCAAGAGCCAGAGAAAAGAGTGCTCACTCAGTGTAACCCAGGGGATCCCCAGGTCCTGCAGGGTCCCACCTGCCATGCCTGTCCCTCTGCAGGCTGAACAGCATCTGCCACCTGAAAGGAACCACCCTGCTCTGAAAGACAGGAAATTACCGAGAAGAAGAGATTCTGCTGCCACTAGTGACCTTTGAAGCCTCCTGCAGCTCCCTGGAAGCCAGCTGGAACACCCAAAACTATGTCAGGAACTTGCTCCCAGGAATATAACCAAGTAGTTGATTAGGTAACACTCTACCCCCTAAGGCAGAATAGCTTATGCACAAAGAAACAACCCCAGCAGACCCTCTCATGACCCACTTTTAGGATTCCTATGACCTTGAGAATTCCTCACCATACCTAGACTTCAAGAAGATACTCTGATCTCCTATCCAGATGACGTGGCACTGCCAGCAGTGACAGCTCACACACTCCCTGTGCACCAGCACACACAGCCAGTGCCTCTCCTCAGCCCTCACCACCACCTTAGGACAACCACAGTGTTGGTGGCTCTCAGCCCCAGTGTCCCTGCTGACAGGTCAGGACAGCAAAGGGGACTCTACAATTTAATTTTAATTTTTGCTGAAACTGGAAGGCATCCTCAGCTTCACACCCAATAGAGGGGCAGCTGACAGCTTTGATAAATATCAGCTAATCTGGGTAAGACTCTTACAGTAGAGGGACACTCTGGAACTTACACAACCAACTGGACAACAGGCTTTCCCTGACATTCTTCAGGAAAGTCAGTGAGAAAACAAGCACAGAACCTCAGCAACCACCAGGCCAGACAAAGCTTTACCAGAGTTCTAAGAATGGCTCAGTTGTCATGCAGGAAGGAGTCCAGCACTTGCACAGAAAGAACAAAACCTTCCACATGACAATTAGTACCACCAGAAGCATTCCAGAAGGAGGGACCATAGTCTCCAACCCCCTACCTTGCTGTCCAGCTTCTTCATTGTCACCAGGTCCAAGGACTTGAGCGAGTGCCCGGTGGGGGTGATGAAGTAGAGGCAGACGTGGATCCTCGTGTCGTGGTAGTTGAAGAGGGACCGGCGGATCTTCAGCTCTTCTTGCAAATAGTTTTCAAACTGCGTATCAATGTACTCTACGATTGGCCTGTAACTAAAACCATCCCATTAGCAAACCAGCTACTGCAGCACAAATCTAAACCGTCTAAAGGCTGAAGGAATTCTCCTAGACATTCCATGATATCACTTAAAAACAAGTTCCAAGACTCAAACAATTTAGCTTTACAATGGGAAAAGTGTGGTGTTTACACACAGACCTTATAATCCAAAGGCTGCTGGATATTCTTGAGCCTGCAGTGCAAAGTCTAAGGACAGTAGAGTACAGAAAGATGACTACTTCCCCATATCAACCTTTGCCTAGATTTCAGGGCTCAGCTGTCTGTCTTTAGCAATGCAACATGACCAAGGAGACACCTTGAAATCCCAGAAAGCCTTTGCTTGGGGCTCGAACAAGATGTCTGTGTAGTTAAATGAGGCAAGTTCAGAACAGATAATTCCTGACCCTGCTCTGAGGACAGCCGCTTAACAGCTCATGCTCCTAGAGGACAGCAATCCCTGCTGGACAGACCTCCTGTGACCTCTCTTTTGGCTGCTCACCCTCTACCTTTTGTCCCCAGAACCAGAGCCACTACAGGCAGCAACTCCTTTAACAGAGATACAGACACTTCTGCAGCACTGCAAAGGAAGTTGCAGGCAGCTGATGCCTAAGCACCAGGCAAGCCCAGAAATGCCAAGCAGATGGCACAAGACCTGCCTTTCGTCTTTATTTATCTGATCCCCAAATCCAACTGCATCCACGATGGTCAGCTTCAGGTGGACGTTGCTCTCCTGCAGGTCGTAGGTGCGCGGCCGCAAGCGAACCGCGCTCTCGTAGTGACTGGCTTCCTCCGTCTCAAACGTGGTGTTGAAGAGGGTGTTCATCAGCGTGGATTTCCCAATGCCAGTCTCACCTAGGGAGCACAAATCATCAGCTCCCTGCAGCACGGATTTGCCACAGGCACTTCAAAGCACATTAATTAGAGAACTAAATTACACTGTGGAAGGTCACCAGGAACTGCTTGTGGACAGACGTGTAATTGTCACACAGGTGTCTGCCTTCTTGAAGGCCTCCCATGCTTAATGCCAACAACATAGAGCAGCTGGGGCTTGGCCCCCAGTGTCACACAAAACACACCAGCACAGCAAAACACACTGATCTCCTTTCCATGACCCATGACTTTGCTTGGGATTCTGCACCAGAGAAGCTGAGGAAAGGACAATTATAGTAGCCATTCAAAGACACCTGGGATGCAACACAAAAACCTCTGTCCCAGAATATTTGGCTGACAAGCTGTTTGTGAGCCAGAAAGGCTTTGAACTGCTATTCCTGGTAATGAAACAAGACTGGTATTTTCCAGTTGGGCCTAGAAGGGGCCTCATTTAAATTCCTTATTCACTACACACAGCCCTGTTGGTCATGGAGGTAAGGAGAGGCAAAATCCAAGGAAATAACCTTCTCTCTGCTCCTTTTCCAGGCAGTCTGCCCTGCTACCACTTCAGCAGAGACAGGCACTGCTGAGGAGCCCTACAGCAGATACACTGGTGGGAGTGCAGAAGGCTGGAAAACGTTCCACTCTACAGAGGCACCATGTCTACTGCCAAGGGCCTTGGATTCTCTCCTTCTCCCAGCACCTTAGGCTCTGCTCTTCACAGGAGAATAAACACCTCAGAGTGGGGCAGAGGCACACACTGCTTCCTACCAGCTGTGGCTAAGAGCTGTGCAAGGAAATAAAGCCAGCTGGTGCTCTAGATTAATTTGAAAGCAGACATATGAAGAACTCACTTCCTGATGTAAGCTACATTCTCCAGTTCAGTTGTGGGCACTGTTGGGAGTAGGAACTGGCAAACAGGGTGGGGCTTTTTCTCTCTCATCCAAAAAAAAAAATTTAAAAAAAGCTAAATGAGAATGTAGGAATACCCATTCTGAATTACACTAATTAAAAACATATTGACCTCTGCTGCAATTACCCTTCTGCTAAGAATAAATCTGTGAATTTCAACTGTGATTTCAGCCATGCTTTTTATTTGTGGCGTGGATATGCAAAAGTGACTTGGGTATGGCACAGGCACAGTGACTCAGGGAGTCACTGCACAGTCTATACAAGGCCATAGGAGCTGCTGTTTCTTGATGTATTTCTGCAACTCTAGCAGCCTACAATACTTCAGACCTCATACACCATACAACCACCAGCCAAAGCAAAAATGCTGCCCATCTCACCACTGAAAGGAATGGGTCTCTAGTGCTCCAGCCAGCATTGCCTGCTAGATCACATCAATACCAAAATTAAAAGCCAAGCATATAATGAGGTTATTTTAAAGTCAGTATGGAACACTCCCCCTCCCTTTCCAAGCACAGAGGTGACCATGCTTCATGCCCTCTGACACCTGGGAAAGCAGGGACCAGGCACTGCTCAGACACAAACCTCCTGTGCCTGGATTTGGGGTGCAGGCTTACAGTCAAATGACCAGTTTATCAACAGCAGCTCTCACATAACCCATGGTGCATCTGACTGTACCTCCCTAGACATCATACCCAGCAAAAGCTGCTTGTGCCAGCCACCCCAGTTTGCCTATGGAAATATTTAACTTGCTGTATACAGCCTTCTTTTGATCCCTCCTATTGCAAAGCTATTGCAGCAGAGATGATGAGCAATACCCCACTGATTACAGAAATTCTCCTGGTTTGACTCAATGTACTTTTTAAGTTTGGAATTTCTGACTTGCTGAAGTCACTGCCAAGGCTCGTGGCATAGCAGGACACTCAAGAAATCCTGGTCCCAACCTCCCCCCATGCCTGTTTGCAGAGGACCGTGCTCACCCACACAGAGGATGTTGAAGCTGAAGCCTTGTGTGACAGACTTGCTGACCAGCTGATCGGGGAGGCTGTCGAAGCCCACATGGCCCCCCAGGGAAAGGCTCCTCTTCTCTTCATTCTGGCAGGGAAAAGAAGCCAGATTAGCAAACTGCACTGAGATGGCAAATCAGACTGATGAGACCAAGATTGCCCATCCTCCTGGGCACTGCAAAGCCCAGCAGTGCCCTCAAGAGCTTGTGTTTGGCACACCACAGCACAAACCCCCAGCAGCCACCAACAACAGGAAAGAGGGTGTGAAACACTCATATACATGGGGAGTTGGGAGAACTAAGGGGAACTACCAGGCTCCAAAGTAAAGAAAACACTAGTGTGAGCTTCAACTACATGCAGCTGGGAGAGATCAGCAAAGCAAAACCTACCACAGTGTGTTTTAGCACTCATTTCTCTTTGACATTTTTGTATTTTATTTTCTTAAACCCTCCAGCAGTGAATTCAGCTTGACAGACTCTGCATTTTTCCCTGAGTACTTGTCTTTCCCTCTTTGCTGTTGCCACAAGCAGCGAGGTTTGTTCACTCAGGCGCTGGGGGTGCCGGTGGCACAGGAACCCTCTTGCTTTACCATCTGTGACCACACAGTTTTCCACTGTTCTTCTGCTGTTCCTGTTCCTGTTGGCACTGTATGCACTTTGCTCTCCTCCCTTCTGTTTCCTCCCTCCCCCAGAGAAGCTGATCACCTGTAGAGGCTTTGCTTAGGAACTAAGACCACAAAATCCGAGGAGAGAGCAGCCCTATGACCTGTGCTATGACCTAGAAAGGGAGAGCAGAGCAGCTATAAAGTCCAGCAAAGAGGAGCTGGCAGAAGGGTAATTTCTCTTTCTAGTGGCTAAAACCAGGAGAGTTTGGAATTTCAACAGATGCACACCTCTCTGCACAACGAAGAAATGATGTCTGAACCCACGGATCAGACCATCAACCCTGGAGCCCCTTGGGCACTCTTCTTACCCACCCATGGAAAAGCAAAGAGACAGGACTTCAAAGAATGAATTGTGATTCACTCACCCTCACTATTTCTTTGGTAATTGATTTTCTTGTTTTTCTTAATCACCAGCACACATAGAAGATGGGAATGGAAAAAACATCTGCCCTTGGTTTGGCTCTGGCTCTTCTGTCTGCTCCTGACAATTGAAACTTAATGTCCCAGCACTAAGACTGAGAGACAAGAGCATCCCTGCGAAGAGCCAAAGCTGCCTGTCAAACTTAAATGAAGTCAAGAGGAAAATAAATGATGTGATAAAGCCTTGCGTGTTGCTCTGTGCCTGCAGTAAGATTGCTAAACAAAACACAAACCTTTGTTCAACTGCATCTTGGTCAAAGCCTCCTTTAGCTCTGCTTTTGACAGAACAAATATTCTCAGCCTTGTAAAATAAACCATTTAAATCACAAGAACAACTTCTGAACAGCTGAAACAGCTTCTATGCCTCACACACAAACCTTCTGGCTGTTCCGCTTAGCATTTTTTACCCACTTTCAGATTATTTTAGATCAGTGATCTCCTGGACAAAACCACAATTTAATCATAGCTGGCCTCCTGAGATCCATCCTACTCTGTCCATCAGGATCAATCACACTCACTAACTTAGTAGAAAGAGCAATCATTTAAAGTTTCCATGTGTAACTGATGTCAGCAACTAAGGTTTTGAGATGGCCAGAGTTTAGGTGAATTAAAAATAAAAACAGTCCCTAAGACAGGGAGATCTCCAAGTTTAACTGTCTTCCATTCACCTGTCAGCACAGGGAGATGCTGCAGCTCAGACCCCTGGATACAGGGTGTTTTAAAAGTGCACCTGTGCTGCTCCAGTCAGCTGAATGCTGAACTGTGGATCTCGCACGGGGTGCTACAACCACACTGGGAAGTGGAACCTGGGACACATGTGTGCTGGGAGAAGACTCAGAGTTGCTTAGGTCTGGTTTTCCCCTTGAGGAAGAGGCTGTCACAAGGTGCAGGGAGCCACTGCAGGCACCAACTGAGCTCGAGGGGCTTCCTCAAGCTCTCAGCCCAATCTCTCAGCCCCCGCTTCTCATCTTCCCCTGTCCCTCTGAGCCACCACTTCAGAGAGCTTCAAATGCCAGTTCCCACCACTGCAATGCGGTGACAGCCGAGCGAGCTGTTCCCACGGAAAGTCACCCAGTTTCACGGTTACACTTTGTGTCTTTTCATTTTAAATAATAAACAAAAACAAGCAAACAAAAACACAAACCAGAAGCCTGGAATGACATTTTGGATGGGAAATAAATAAAGGCTGCCGATGGCTATGATTAGGCTGAAAGTGCCTGAGGCTGGGAGGAGGTTTCCAGGCAACAGGCAGCACCACTGCTCGAGATTTTAAAATAGGCTCCAGCTCAGCAAGGCTGCATTTAAATAGGCTCCAGCCAGGCAAGGCTGCATTGAGAACTCAGTCATGCCTTGGCTGCAGGAAACCCAAATGCATCCACACAGGGCTTTTTCTCTTGTTTTTTTGGCACTCAGTCGCTGTTCACTACAGGACAGGAATACACCTACTCAGAACTGCTCGCTGTCTCTCAAAGCTGCTAAACCAATGAGCCAAGCTTCAGTGGAATAATTTTTACCAGTGACCTTGAAATGCAATTTCCTTCATTTCAGTAAGTAGCAGAAATAACCTGGTTCAAGTTCAAGGCATTGCTGATACCAAAGCAGAAAACCATTTGCTGTGCTTGCAGTGTGTTTAGCTGTCATTCAGTTCCAAAGAGATTTTGCTGTGTTAGGATAAACAATGGCAACTGCTGCTGGGAAGTAATAAGACTAGGAAAATAAAGAAAGGGCAGGGGGGAAAGTTTTCACTGTTTTATTCTTTCTCTCCAATCCATCGAGCTTGGAAACCTTGTGAATACAACCACTACGTCTGCTCACTTGTGGAGTTTGGTGTGTGCTGGAGAGGAATTGCCCACACCCTGATGAGCAGCCCCAAATTAGCAGCCCTTCTGGCCAGCCCCCACGTGCCAGGGCCAACTCAAGGACAGCTTGAAACAGTGGAAAACCTGCTCCTGAAGACAAGGTCACACTCCAAATAGAACCACTTCCAGCAGAAGCAGCCAGCCTGCCACACTCAGCATAAATAATCAATCCAGAACACAAATGCTACAATGAGGGCAGCAGTAATGCAGCAATGTGTGTGTGGGGGGGTTGTTTGTGTTTTTGTTTGTTTTAAACAAAAGCTGGGGATTTCAGTGGAACTTTCTCCACACTTTGTGCCAGCAATGAGACTGCCTTGCAGGGTAGGAGCTGGGCAGGTCATATGGCAGAGCCAGATGGGATCAATCCACAGCAAGAGGCAGCCAGGAACAAAGCCCTGTTCTTTCCACTTGCACTGGTCCCTGCAACACGCCTACCCTCCACAACACTCCATGTGAACCAGGTCCCTCCATCTCATGGCCTGTAGAGACAAATCTGCTGCTTCTTACCAGGCAGGACCCCATCTCGGGGCTGCAAATAACCACGAGGCAGCCAACCTTCCCTGAAGCCCATTTCATCATTACACAACATGATAATTAACAGTCTGCAATGGCTCCACGTGGGAACTCTCACCTCAAATAGCATCTACAGCCCTGAACATCCCTTCTTGGGTCATTAATAACATCCTATGATGGGGCAGCTACCAGGGTTTTACTTGCAGTCTTTGAACATGCTCTTCAAGGATTTCTGTGCCTTGAGCTGATCTTCAGGCTTGAAGCAGAGAGCCAAGGGGATAAATCATATTTTGAATCTGGAATTTTGTGGGAAATGAAAGATTCATCATAAGACCAGAATTTGTGTATTTTCAAATCCAAAGTCTTTTAAACGTTTTCACAAATGTTCTGTCCAGGCAACAGGCACAGAAATAGCATCTGCGGGCACAGCAACAACATCCATCCAGAGGGACACCAATCTTCAGCACTGGTCTGACAGCAACATCACAGAACCCCTTTTTTAGCAAGCAGCAGAAAGACAGACGTGTCCTTGGTAGCACAGATGGACACATTCAGCTGAGCACCACAAGAACTGCAATGAAACCTCCAACCACAGGGCTGCAAACACACTGTCATGCACCAGGCACCCCAGCTCCTGGACACACCCTGCTGGAGGCTGAGGAGGCATTTGGGATGCACAGTGGCACACCAGCCATTCCTGTGGCCAGAGCAGCACAGAGCTGCCCAGGGAACCAAAACTGTGCTTCAAGCCCACACTGGCTTCCGAGCCCATCCCCAGCAGGGCTGCCAAGGCTGGCAGGAGGATGGAGCAGAACTGCTGCGGGCAGCTGGCCACAGACCACATCCACTGCAGATGATATGTTATTTGGCCCTTCACTGCAAGTCAAACAAGAAAAGGCAGCAGAGAAACACAGAGAGACCAAATCCAGATCCCCACGAGGGTCAACACAGCATCACATACTAATTAGGCTCTTCTTCATAGACAGTGATTAAAGAAACCTGTGGGAAGTGCACAGGCTACAGTTTCAAAGTGTGTGCCTATGATGCTTCAAAAAATAAAAACCTGATCACAGTTTCTCTTCATGCTTCACCTCCAAATTAGCATCAGTTTCACTCTGCGTCATTACATTTTTCAGCAGCTTGTTCCAGGAAAAGTGGTTTTACCACTGCCTGCACAACCCAGGGGAATGTCAGCAGTGGGACCATGTTCAGCTGCCCCTCAGCTGCAGAGTGCTCCTCGCTGGAGCTCCTGGTGCAGAGCAGAGCAGCTTAATGCTTTTAGATGTGCTGCTCCTGCTTCCTTTGCTTTCACCAGGAGCACTATCAACAGAGTGGGCCTTGTATAGAGAAGATCATTCTGCTACCACTTGGTTAAAAATTATCTCTAGAAATACCATTTTTCAATTAATCCCACCACAAAATTCTCCTTAGTGATATACGCTTGTGTTTCCTGCTTGAGACAACCCTCAGGCTTTTTTTTTTCCTGAATGATGCAGGTGAAAGCATATGGGTAAACAAAAGCGTAATAGAATGCCACAATCATAAATGGTGATATTTATTTTTTTAAATGGTGATACTTATTTTTAAGAACCTGGCATGATGGGACTTGTAAACCCGGGGACCTGCTTCATCAGCATACAAGCAGCTGGTGAATAAAACCAAGATGGAAAACAAAAAGTCACATGGTTTAGCTGATAAACAGTGATGACTCCTGGATGTATACCCTGAGGGACAGCACAAACTTTTCTGCATCTGAGCTGCCCTTTCCCATTTCTACAGCCCAAAAAAACACAAGTGAGAAAGATGAACAGACATTTTCCAAGGCCAAACAGCAAAGACCTACAGGGAAAGAAGGAAGGAAATTAGATTGTCTCTCCTTTCTGCTACATGAATAGGGCTTACACTTGAGCAGTAACCCTCAACCCAAAGATGTCTGCTGCTCCCAAACACTCCCTCCAGTACCTCTGCACCACCAGCCTGGGATCTGAGGCCAGATTGCATCTCTCCACATGCCAGCCCCACACAGGGAGAAGCTTGTGTCTTCCAAGAGCTCACTAGGCAGCTGTATTTCAGGTCCTTCTCTTTCCAGAGTTTTCCCATTCACATTTCACATGCACACACTTAGAAAACACAAAGAGGCAACAACATCTGCATGGCACTTTTCCACAGCACTTCAATTCCCTCTACTGAGGCACGATTTTGTTTCTAAATTCCTCGATCCTGGATGTCACCTTGACCTTACACCATGACAAATCTTCCAGTGCTTAGCAGCCTGGGTCCAGGCATTACCTGTGCCACACCGATGCCTTGCAGCATGTCTGTGGCACTGGTGATTCCCAGGGGATCACTGCTGTGCCCTGCAGGGAACACAGGGACATGGAGCGCCAGGCACACGGCAAAGTGCAGAGCACACACAGATCCTCCCCCCTCCGATTTACAGGCAAATCAAAACAGAAAGAAAAACCAGCGGTAGCAGACTGCAGGATCCTGAGCAGAGTGACTGGGAGAGCAGCAGAAGAGCAGGGAAGGCTCCCAAACCCTGCCAGGCACAGCGCTGCCGCTGCAGAGCTCCGGACGCTGCTGGAGCGGCTGGCCCGGCACCCGGCACAGCTGGGGACTGCTGCTGGCACAAAACAATGACTTCACCCTCTCCATGCCCCATCCACAATCCACAACAGTGTGTGCAACACAAAGATTAATACATGAGCCAGTGGGGTTTGTAGGATGCTATTCCCTTGTCTGCTGCACGGAAAGACATGGAATCAGGAAATCATTCCATCCTGATGCAGGGAGTCCCATTTTGCAACCGAGCAGAGAAAGGACTGACTGATATCTGGCTGTTTATCCAGTCCAAGCAGAGCAAGCTGGTCCCAGGTACAGGCTCATGTGCGCTGGCATGGCAGCAGCTGCAGTGCCAGCCACAGGCACCGCCTGGCCCCTCTCAGGCTGGGCACTTTGGGCAGCAGTTCCACAAACCACGAAACAGAGAGGGGCTGCTTCAGGGTCCAGCAGGTCCCTAGCCCAACCCCACAACCTCCCCCAGATGCCCCCCACTGCAAGGTTCCTGACAAAGGCATTTCTAGTTATCATCGTTTCACAAGTACACTGAGTCATGGAGCAGTTGAGTACTTGCCTAGAGACCTTTGGGCAAACAGTGTCAGAAGCCAAATTCAGCTTCTTTGTCCAAGCAGGCACTCCCTGGGGCTTGGCCCAGCTTCTGGATCAATGCAGAAAAATTTGACAAATTACCTCTCTCTGGAGAATCTCTCCATCTCTGAATGCTGGCTCAATAAATGCCACTTGACATTTGCAAAGCAACAGCAGTGAGTACAGACTCATGTTTCCATGAGAAAATATCTCTTTTGCCTAGCTCAGAGCTGAGGGGCAGTTAACAGCAACACCACACCTCATGTACAAAAAACACTTCTGTGGTGTGAGCAACATTCAAAACTCACTATCACACATATTACCTGTCTTGTACTCCCAGGCTAATGACTATTAGATGTGTAACAGCGTCAGTGAATGAGATTGCACTCTGCAGCCTATTAAGCAGAAGAGATGGTCCAAGACGTGTAATGAGACCAGATTTGACAGTGAGAGGATTCTGAGCATAGTAAGTCTTAAAAGAGAGCTCAACAGAGGTGGAGCAGGCATGACTTTGTGGGTGCCTTTGGCACTGGAGACAAAATGGAGCATACTCGGCTGGGGCTGGCCAGTGGAGCTCTCGGTACCTCTTAGGCTAAAATCATCACATCTAAATGGCACCTAATCTCAAGGAGATTTCCAAAGTGCAAGTACACACCCAGTTCTGAAGATTTTCAGTTAATCTTAAGCATAGGCTTAAAATTTCTGATCCTCATTGTGGAGCACTTAATGACAGGCTGAGGAAAGAAGAAAGGAAGAAAAGACAAGCCCAAGGGCGTGGGGTTTTTGCTGATTTACCACTTGTTTTACAATACCAACAATAGAAGATGGAGAGCTTCATCTTCTCTGCTGCCTCCTGCTCCTGCCCACTCTGGTGGTGGCACATGGTCAGTCAACCAGGATGCACCTGAGACCCTGAGCCTTCTATGCCTGTGCAGGGAGGGCAACTGTTGTTTTTCCCTGTTGTAGCAACCCTAAAGAGCTGTAAAAGGTAACATGGTGATGCCTAACACTGCTCTTCCCTCCAGGCATGGCAGAGCAGAGCCTCAAGTGCCTTCCTTCTGTTTTGCAACACGCAGTACACAGGAGCACAGCCACATCCAAGCCAGCTTTCCGTGCGTGGGACGCTGTGCCAGCCAGCCACCTCCAGTTGCTGCATGCTCACAATGAGCTTCCAGCCTACACTGGAGTCCCCCCAAAAAACCTTATGCTAAACCAACACTATTCCCAGCCCCCTCCTCTTCCCCCCCTAAACTGTTCTTCTAAGAATGCCAAGAATTTTCCCAGACACTCAAGCCTTTATTCATATCCCTCCTGGCTCCCAGCTGCACTCAAGGCAGGCAAAAACATCACTGAAGAAACCACATATGGAGTCACCACCAAGACATGCCAAGTAAGAATTAGAGCCACTTTATATTACAGAAGCAAGAAGGCTCAAGAGCTGAGGTTCTTGCCTTGCCTCCATTTTTAGGAGCTCTTCACAAACTTTAACACCAGCGAGCGACCAGCGAGTGCATTGAGAAGTGCAACGCTCAGCACCTACAGAAAACAAATGCTTCAAAAAATCTCTGGTGCAGTGCCAAGGTTTCACAACATGCTGTGTGCCCCAGAGCAGTCTCGGGGAAGCAAAGGCTCTGCTGCACACCAGCAAAACCCAGCGCTGAACACACACTGCAGCCTCCTCCCCTAAGCAGGTGGACAGGGATTTAAGTGAGAAAGCCAAGCTCCTTTGAAGGGAGGAACTCCTTAGGCAAGCTCCTTAATTGCTTTCCTGTATCCAAGGTAGTGGTGCCAGGACGCGTCTGGATTCCTGCGGCACACCTTGTGCTGTATCCCAGCAACCAGCCGGATGCGGGGCACTCCCAGAGCCAGCCAGGAGCAGGGACCTGCAGGCTCCACGTGGCCCCTTCTGCAGCAGCCTGCTCCCTCCAGCACTTGTGAGTACACAGCTGAACCGAGGGCATTGCCTTCAGATGCACTTCAGCCCCAGCTGCCTTTCCTCCTTCAAAAAAACCACAACAAACCGCAGCACACAAAATAAAAAACCTACACACATCTACAGAATCAAATGGCACAGGCTTAAAACATCAGTTTTTGCTGATGCTCAAAGCCAAGTCTCAAGGGAGAGTAAAGCTCCTCATCTTCTTATACCACACACATCCAAGATGATCCATTCACAACCTGTGAATGCAACATCAGTTTTAATTTCTGCAAACAAACTGACTGTTTCTGGCTTAAATGCCTCTCTTTTTTACACCACAAGCAAAATTCCCACATGCTTCTTTTCTTAAGCTGTTTAGTGATTTCCCTATAACATTTATAAGGCCTAATTAATTAATTGTGAGGTCTTTCCTAATCAAGAGAGGATTAAATGGGCATTTTGTCTCTATCACAAGTCCTGGACGAGAGTTTACAACGGAGCAAAGCAGGATTTACCAGGCATTATGAATACAGTGTTTTGCAAACATGAAAACTGCCTTTGAGAATAAGGAAAGTTAGTTAAAATAAAGGAGAAAGCTATGGAACCAAAAATGAAAGACATTTCCTCCAAAATGACCTTAAAGGATGAGAAAGTTCAGCTTCTCGGCAGCCTGAGAATTCCATCCCCCACCAGCTATTCAAAACCAAGCAAAGTCCAAAACACAAATAAAACTTTTTAAACAGACTGAAAAAAAAAAATCCTGAAATACAGACAAACAACGCCACCCAACACTGCCCTAGTCAATTTCTTTTTACAATTATTTATTCAGAAGCTGCTGAGGCTTTTCATTTAATGGACTTGCCCAATTAACCCCGTCAAGAGCCTAATCTTAGCACCTTATCTAGTACAGACTTTCCCCAAGTTCATCCAAGGCAGTGATGCATTCCCAGTTTACACTCAGCTGCTCTAGGCTGAGGAATCACTTTGGTTTCCCAGCATCCTTCCATGAGGAAGAGGAGACACTTGGCAAACACAAGTGGCTGTGGGACAAAGCCACTCAGTTGAGTGCCTACCCTTAAGGACTGGAATGAAAAAGGTTTGGAGCAGTTTAAAAGAAGTGTTGAAGAGTGGAAAAAGGATCTGGATCCCCATCACTCCAAACAAGCCATGCTGGATAGCAGTCACCAAGATTATTTGCTTTAGTTACCACTTAAAATAAACACGGCTAATTCCCACATACATTTCCAGAATTTATTGACCAATTACAATAAATACTATTATCCAGTATATTTTTAGAGAAGGGAACAGAGATATAATGGGAACCCAAGAGCTTTTGGTCACCGCTGTATGCTTTTTCCCAGTTTGCCTTGTGCAACCATCCCACAGCATCTCCACAAACAGATCTTCCAGCTACTGAGCACATCTTCTTGTAATAATGCCTGGAAGACATTAGAAAGAGAATATCCCACAATATGCCACAGCAACTCAGCTCCTCTGAGGGCTAAACCAGAGTCACCATACTAATAAGCTGACTGCTATATATCCTATTAACACATGCCTCCAGAAAGCCTCCAAGTGTATTAGCACAGAATACCTTTAATCTGAAGAATCAAGGCAATGGAAAAAAAGGAAAAGAAAACCTCTATTTGAAAAATACACTTAGCAAAAAGATAAGCTGAAAGAACTATTTGTTCTGTATGAAAATACAGACTAAATCTATATTTAGGAATATGAGCTGGAAGCACCTTTGCTGCAGAAAAAGGGAAGGGGAACGTTGCTGGGAGGCCAGCTGCCAGCCTTCCTCAGGCAGCATTTTCCTGGGGCAGAGCTGAAAGCCAGGATCAGTGTGGCTCACGATGGAAGGCTGCTGTAAGCAGGGTCTGGCCCAGAGACCTGGCAATGCCCTTCTGCCCCCACATTCTGGGCACCCCAGGAATGCCCACACTGTGCAATGCAGTGGGGATGGTCTCCTCTCTCAGCAACAGAGCTGAGGACTGCATGGGAGCTCCTGGCAGACACAAGAAGGTTCCATTTCCAGCATCACCACAAGCTCTGGGAACCTGCTCCACAGCAGCCACAGCTGAAGGCATGCCTGTAGAGTCCTTTGCAGGCAGACATGAACTCAGCTGAGTCCTGCCTCTGTCACAAGAGCCAGCTGAACCGCTGGCTGCCTGTGGAGGACTTGATGCATTCCCCACAGGTTTCCTTGCACGCAAAATGCAGACTCATCACAGCATCTCATGCGATGGCGAGGTGAGGATGGGAGAACCCCAACCCTTCGATGGGAACCCAGCCCAGGCTCTCTGTCTCCACAGCTCCCTGTGACAGTCTGCTCTGGAGGCGGCGCAGCCAGAGAGGGCAACAGCCCCGGGACAGGGCGCTCCATGGGAACCTTGCTCGAGCTGTCTGACATCTCTGGAATTTCATGCGTGTGGGACATGGACACTTTTTGGTTTCACAAAGGAATCTGAACATCTAAAAGTGGCGCCTTCACAGCCCTGACCTGGTCAGCCACAAGCCCAGAGCGGCGATTAGGGCTGTATCCAAGAATCCTGTGGTTCTCACTGACACCACTCTTCTCTGCAAGTCTCCCATCACCCCATGGGGAGGATGCTGAGTCCCTGTCTGGGTTTACCTTCTGCATCCCAGTGTCAAAGCTGGAGGTGAGCATGGCTGCTTTTGCCAGAAAAGAGGCTCTGGAAGGAAAGCACATGGCTGGGACTGAGGACAAGCAGCACTTTCAGGATTTTTTTTTCCCACCTCGGCTGCTCTGGGAAAAGAGATGGGCTCCCTTAGCTGTCTGACACTTTTATGATACATGCATACAAATGCAAAGCTTCAGGTATAAACCCAGAGCTTGCTGCAGCTATACAGATGTGGGGGAGAAACAAGAAGATTCTACATAAACACAAGGCCCACCTCAACAAAACAAGCACTGGATAGGACAATGTTATTTCCAAAGGCTACACAAACAGGGCATCTGAAACAAACAGGGCAGCTTCTCCCATTCACAGCCTGAAGTGTGTTCAAAACATTCTGAATAACCACAACTAATCTCACAAACCTGCCCTTACCCTGCACAGGTGGGGCGAAGTGTACAGCATGCCCACGCCCTGTCTTCCTCAGTCCCATCGCCTCCCAAATTCCTCCTCTTAATTGCACAACCCAGGAAAAGCCAATTCAGCATCATGCCAGTTTCTCCCCCTCCCAAGCTCCGAGCCAAAGGAGCACGGGAAGGAAAGGAGATGAGCGTGACTGTCGCTCCTGCAGACAGAAAAACAGCCCAGTGATGTGGCCCTTGGCTTGCACAGTGGTGCCTTGAGATGACAGGACTGGGGACAGGGGGGCACTCAGAGGCAGGGCTGTGCCTCTCCCCGCAGCTGGAGACAGCACTGGTATTCTGCCACAGAAGATAATATTTAGGGAGCTTCTGGCCTTCCAGCAACGCCGGGGACTGGCTGACAGCTGCCACCACAGCACAGACGACAAGCCCTGACACCGTGCCGCCCTCCTGAAAGGGAGTTATTCTTCAGGCTCTCATTTGTTTTGCTGATGCTGAGGGCACACACGGCCCCAGCCTCTGCCAGCTCACGTCCTTCCACCCACTGCCTCAGCACTCACTGCAGTCATGAGTGGTTCGGAGCAGCTCTGGAGCTCTCACGCAGAACAACATGTTGCATCTCTGCTGCAGGAGGAAGAGACACTCCGGATTCACCAGCAGTGACAGCACCACAGTGGGGAAGAGGAAAAAAAAAACCCAAAAAGATCTTATTCTGGGCAACATTTGTACCCAGTGCATACATTGAAAATAAGTGTTTAACTGCCATGGGCTGTGGTTGAGTTAATTGATTCTGTGGTTGAGGCAGTCAGAGCTGACTTCCTGTGTGAGGACAAGCGAAATACCAGAGCTTGGAGACACAACCACCAATCTGTCCCCTCCAGTGGAAGGCCATTTTCTGCATCATTCCTTCCCAAAAAAGCATACACTACTGGCAGAAGAGCCGGCCAGCATAGGGAGGGAAAGGGCTGCTCCTGCTGGGTTGGTTTTCTGGTGCCTGCTACCAGCTTGGAGAAAAATCTGTCACTTGTGCTCCACACTGCATGGGGGACCACTTGAGATTTTCCAGGCAAAAGGTAAAATAACCGAGTAGCAGAAATAGACAAGGAAATTTAATCCTGGAACTTCCAAATGGTGCCAACTTCCTGGGTGAAAAAGAAAGCAAAGGGAATGTCTGAATTCTAATCAACCCTGTTTTCCACTGGAATTGAGCCATGGAAAGGTTTTCCTTGG
The DNA here is from genome assembly GCA_013397195.1 of Hylia prasina. Lineage (NCBI taxonomy): Eukaryota > Metazoa > Chordata > Aves > Passeriformes > Sylviidae > Hylia > Hylia prasina. The sequence goes on from VYXD01011005.1 coordinate 100,993, forward strand.
GAGTTTGTTTAGAAGAAAATGTAAGCCTGTGCTGAGGACCTGCAGTGATAAGGCTTCTGATCCTGAAACACAGAATTGCTCTCAGCTCACTCCTCAAGCCCATCTTTCACAGACTCAAGCATCACACTGGCCCCTTACAGGGAAGAGTGGGTTTAGGCTGTGCAGTCATTAAGGGAACCCTGAGCTTACAGAAAGCACTAGCAAAACATGAAGTTTATCACAATGTAGGCAGTTATGGCAGGAACAGGCACCATCCAAAGGTTCCCCTCCTCCCACAGAGCTGGGAGCAGGTGACAAGAAGGCAGTGGTGTGTAAACAGGTAGCACTCACACACAGCTGACAAACTTGCCAGATCCTCCCCGAGGTCAGCAACGTGCTGAGACAAAGCAAATCCCATCATCTCTCTCCAGCAAAGAAGCTGCTCTTCAGCTTTCCTCTGTATAAAGCGGTGTTTTTTTCTGCAAGGTCTTCTAAGGGACATTAGTTTATAGTAAAGCTGCCAGTACCAGCCTAGCTGTCACTCACTTACATGAAGGAAATCTCAGGATTGCATGCAGACAGCCGTCCCCAACATCTCACACGCTGCCATGTACATGTGTCCAGTGCTCCCTGCCCTGGGCATCAGTGCTCACACATCCCTGTCCATGCAGGCAGTCACAGTGTCCCCACAGAAAAACCAGCCAAAAGTCAGCTTTTCACACTGAACTCTTACCTGAGCCCAACCCTGAGACTGAGGACACCTGATTCTTCTTGCAGAACTGCTCTGTTTGGAGCCCACTGCCTTTGCACCACCATGTCAGGCTGTGGGTTAGTGCAGATAGTTAAGCCAAGAGCATTTTGTGAGGTCAATGGGTTTTATTTAAAAAGAGAGAAAGCAACAGATTTGGGAAAGCAGAAGTCTTACAGTAACAGTCTCACACCTCATCCCATCTATTCTCCTATGCATCTCCAGTTGCTTTTTCTCCTTCCAGCTTTTCCAAGCTCCTTCAGAGCTTCTTGCATTTCCCTGCTGCATTTCTAGCACCTTCTGGCTTCCACTTGCACATGGTGGTTGGGCTGTTTCCCACTCAACATCCCAACATCCTTGCTAATACTGCTAGTGCCTGCTCCAGCACAGTCACCACACGTGCTAACTCAGCACTGGCCAGCCCAGGCAATGGAGAGGCTCTGAGCTTTAATGACAAAATAGAAGCATTTCATAAATGAACCAAACTTGATCAGTTCTCCTTCTACCCTGATGGTGAGCAGCTCTGGATCTCCAGAAGCGATGCCTGCAGCCCAAGCCCTGAACACAGCTGTGGTTACCAGAGCAGATGAGCAGAAAACTTCGATTTCCAAGGGTTGAAGCAAATCTGACAACATTGCAGCCACAAAAACAAAGGTGGTGTTGAGCACCACTGGTGTGCTCCTGCTGCTTCAGAGGCAGCTTTCCATGAGCAAGCTTCCTTTCATTTGTTTTTGTTGGTAATTTCCAACAGCAGCACTTGAAGGAACTTTATTGTGCTGGAGACAGAGGACTGTACAAGGGAAGCGTTCATCTGGGGAGTTTTCAAAGCACATTATCCAAACCTAAGGGTCACTACATTCCAAGATATCAGCGTCAGCTGGACACTTATAAACAGCTTCACCAATCATGATCCATTGTGTATCAAAACCCTACTTCAGAGGCTTTTTCAGCATTACTTCCTACTGCAAATACAAACAGCTGGTAAAAATAAGTGAATTTATCATCACCTTTGCTTGGCAGTGACAAGCTACTCCCACATGGACTTCATGCTCAGGAAGCTGAGGTACGGTAATATAAATTGGCAACAAGAAACCTGTAAGCCCTGCAGAAAGAACAACTCAGAACACCTGAATCATGAGGTTCCCATACCACTGCTGGAGGAACAACAGCTGAGAGGCAAGCTAGGGGTGAAGGAAACAGCAGCTGGGACAGACACCTGCCCCACATCAAATGCAACAGAGATGCTGCTCTCCCACCCACCTCTGCCAGAGCCATGGTTCCAGGCAAAAGGCAAACATTCAAGCTGAGATCTCCAGACCTACTGCGCCTGCAAATCCCTATAAACCCATCCCTGCTCCCTGCACAAAGCAAGCAGATTTCTTCATAATGGAGCTGGGCACTCAAGCCATGCTGGAGCCCAGCCACTTCCCTTTGGTGCTCAAATGAGAGCCAAGCACCTTCAGGAGGGTTTTTTCCCCTTTCTTTTTTTAAAATCAAAGTGACTGAGTATTGATGTAAGTACATCAAGCATTCAAGTACCTACACCAAAAAAGCAAATTAATTTAATTTTCTCCAGAACCAGGCAATATTTCCTGTAGCATCTATAAAAACCTGCACAGACAACAGCAGGTGCACCAAATTAACATTAGAAGTATTTTTATATGATACAAATGCAGACAGAATTGCAGTGAGAGAGTCTTGGTGTTTTCATTCTCTAGTCTTTACTTTAATCTACACCTCCCAGAGCCTAGAAACATTAACTTTCTTACATATGAGCCCAAATTCAATTTTCCTTTATGCAGGTTTTAAATTACAGTCTTGAAAAGTCATTCCTGAGATGGAAACTTTTCAGCCAGGATTCAAAGAAGCAAAACAGGGTTTGAGATCCTTGGCAGAAAGTAGCTTACAGAGAAAACAGTAGGAGGGACTTGTTTGTGCTCAACCGGCATGCCCAAATTCAGACAGCCACCACTGCTATTCCCATTTATTTAGTAATATCACACCAGACTATTTTGACTTTGCAGAGCTATGCTATTTAATGCGGTAAAAATGTTTTTAGGTCTGAGAGTGCACAAGACACAACACCAAGCTATTTAACGAGAACAGCCTTTCAACAGCAACAAAAAAATTCAAGCTGTAGACAAAGAATAGTTTTGGGCCGGCAGATTTTAGCCAGATTGACTTCCGATAGCAGTTATACAACATGTGAGCTGCAGAGAGGCAGCAGTGCACAGGTCACGCTCCGTATCTGCTGTACAGCATTCCTCATACATTGGCTCAGAGAGCAGCCAGCCTCAAGGGTTTGCTTTACCCGTGTTTAAATCAGAGTGCCTTTCGCTGTATTATATACACACCGCTAGGTTACTACTGCAGAGTGTTTGGATACCAGCGGTATGTAAACAACCGGTATTTGGGGAGGTCTGACCCCATTTCCTGCCGCCTGTCTTTGCAGGGCGATGCATGCCTGCAGACACACGGATCCCGGATCCCTCTATGAGCATCCCGGGCATCCCGGCACGAGTCCCCGAACGTGGCGGTGCCGGGGGCAGCACCAGAGGCGGCTGCGAGGCCCCGGAACCCTTCACCCGCCGTTCCCTCCGCCCCCGGCGCGGGAAGGACCTTCTCGCAAGGCCTTTCCCCGCACCCGCCGTGGGCAGCGGCATGGCCCCGCTCCCTGCTCAAGTCCCCCCGATGCCGCCGCCGGCGTCCCGGCGGGGCAGCGGCCGCGCATCCCCCGCGGTGTCCTGCACCCACCACCCGCCGGGTCATTGCCCCGCATCCCAGCGACAAAGAAACGCCAAGTTGCGCGGTCGAGGAGAGGCGCGTAGGAGGGCGGGGCGGTGCTCACCGAGAAGCGCTCCACATCGGTGGCGGCCATGGCCGGGGCTAGCTCCGCTCCGGCGGCAGGAGCGCGGCTGTCGCTGCCCGCCGCGAGTGGCTGCGGCTGAATGGATCCAATATGGCCACTTCCTGGAACCTCCC